>CAUYRT010068244.1:0-122632 GCA_963574885.1 Lepilemur ruficaudatus | reverse complement strand
AACAGTATTGTAACCAGCATCATTAAATAATGAAATATATGAAAATCTACTGTGTTCCAGACTTTGTGCTATCCACTGAGGATATCTGCTGAATCCTTACAGGGTTGTTTGATTTTTTCTTGTTAATTCTTTTGAGTTCTATGGATGGTTATTTTTATGGGAGTCGTAGAAGGACTAACAGCATGGCCGAGCAAACAGCTCAGAAGCAAGCATGAGACCTGGCTGTGCTAAAGTGCCCAGGGCCTCCCCATGACAGAGAATTTTTCCCAGAAAGAAACCTTCTTTCCCTTGGCTTTGGCTGACTGCTGCCTTCATAGGCCCTCTCTTCTCCCTGGCCCTTCTTTGCATGTCCATCTCTGTCTTGTGCCAACCCACCTCTTTCAGTGACTCTCTGTAGAAGCTCAAGTCCCTGCACTTGATCCCACAGAGAAACACAGCTCTTTCTTTGTCTAGCAGGCCGTGCCTTTCTCAGCCAAAAAGTGGTTAAATAAACAATAATGTTACCTACCCTGAAAATCAATTTTGCAACTCCCCTAGAGTAGAAGTGTTTGCAATCAGTTTTTGTTTGAAATAGCATTTTTTTTCCCTTACCACTACAAATGGAAGGACCATATCTTATTTCACATCATTTGTAGTGACTTGCACATGAAAGGTTCTAATTTTGCTGTTGCACTCTTTTGGTCTTGTTTAACAAAAACACTTGCATTTCAATCATATGTGAAAAGGAGAGGGAGGAAAAGGAAGGGAGACAGCATTGACTTGAGGTTCCTGGCTTACACAACCAGCTGGTTGGTAAATCGTCAACCTTTGCTCAGAGTACACAGGAGAAGGAGCAATTTTTTTTGTGGGGAAAGAGTTCAGTGTTGAACATGTCAAGCTTGAGGTATCTATAGGACATCAGATAACAATATCCAGATGGCAATAGGAATACAGATGTTGGTATTCAAGGCAGAAGTGATTTCTCTCTTGACTCGGGCATCATTAGTGTGTAGGGTACCGGTTAAGCTATGAGAGAAGTCACTTAGAATGCCAAGGAGAAGGAAAAAAACCAATGGTGCAAGATAAGATGATGGATACAGAAGTCAGTGAATGAACAGTACTCCTGGAGAGTATAGAATGAATGGGAACAGATGCAATAATCAAATATATAATAAGAGAAAATATAATAAAATAGAAAGATTTCAATAAAAGAGTCAAGACAAGGTCTACTATCATTATGCTTGTTTATCATGCTGTTAATGTAAGTTTTATCCAACAAAAAGATAGGAAGGAAGGAAGCAGAGAGGTTGAAATATCAATACAGTAGTATGCAGCACAATGAAGGTTTGGACAATAATAGACTGCATATATGATAGTGGTCTCATTATAATGGTGCCAGATAATTCCTATCACCTGGTGACGTGGTAGCCGTCCTAATGTGATAGTGCAACACATTGCTGCTGTGTTTGTGGTGATGCTAGTGTAAACAAACCTGCTGAGATGCCACTCGTATAAAAATATAGTGCATACAGTTACGTGCAGTACATAATGCTTGATAATAAATGGCTATACTACTGGTTTATATATTTCCTATACTATACTTCTTATTATTTTAGAGTATACCCCTTCTACTTATTTTAAAAAAATTAACTGTATGACAGCCTTAGGCAGGGCAGGAGATAACAGTTCCATGCATGTTATTGCCCCTGGAGACCTTCCAGTGAGACAAGATGTGGAGGTGGAGGACGTGATACTGATGATTCTCGTGTAGGCCAAGGCTAATGTGTGTGTTTGTGTCTTTAACACAAACAAAAAAGTACAAAAAAAAAAATTTTAATAGGAAAAGGTTTATAGTATAAGGACATAAAGTTTGTACAGCTGTACAATGTGTTTGTATTTTAAGCTAAGAGTTACTACAAAAGAGTCAAAAAGTTAAATTAAAGCATTTATAAAGTAAAAATGTTACAGTAAGCTAAGGGTAATTTATTGAAAAAAGAGGCTGGGCACAGTGGCTCACATCTGTAATCCCAGACCTTTGGGAGGCCAAGGTGGGAGGATCACTTGAGCCCAGGAGTTGGAGGCTGCAGTGAGCTATGATGATGCCACTGCACTCTAGCCCACGCAACTGAGCAAGACTCTGTCTGAAAAAAGAAAAAGAAGAACTTTTTAATAAATTTAGTGTAGCCTAAGTGTACAATGTTTATAAAATCTATGGTAGTGTAAGATAATGTCCTAGGCCTCCAAATCCATTCACTGACTCACTGAGAGCAACTTCCAGTCCTGCAAGATCCATTCATGGTATACAGATGTACCATTTTTAATCTTTTATGTCGTACTTTTACTGTTCCCTTTCTATGATTAAATACACAAATACCATCGTACTACAATTGCCTACAGTATTCAGCACAGTAACATGCTGCATGGGTTTGCATCCTAGGAGCAATAGGCCATACCATACAGCCTAGGTGTGCAGTGGGCTACACCACCTAGGTTTGTGTAATCACACTCCATGATGTCCCCACAACAATACATTTCTCAGAACGTATCCCATCCTTAAATGACACGTGACTAATTAACAAATAAAATTATCTAACAAGAAAATTTAAAAGAAATAAAAACGACTAAACCCAAGAGAGTAATAGTAGTCATTTACAAAATAAAAGCTGTTTTTCGACTACATCTCAAGAATAACCACTTAGAAAATATAATGGAAAAGTGTTAAATAAATACCATGCACAGTAAAAACAAATAAGGAGAGAGCTAAGTTTGGAGATGCAGAGGAAGGAAGTTCAGGGAATTCCTTTCATATGGTCCATGTTATGAGTGGTAATTACACCCCGCATTTTTGCTATTACTGCACATGTGCGACTTCTGAGTTCCCAGTTAAATAACAAACTCCTAGACTATGGGACCATGTCCTCCATTCTGTTTCTCATATGAAATCTACCAGAGAGCCACGCACAGAGGAAGAGGGCTGAAACTATCTGATTTACCCTGTTTTCGTGCATTTTTCTCAATGTGACTAAAACTTTAAATGGAGACTTCACAAAAGGAAATAATGACTTTGTGAGCTAATGAGAAAATATCCCTATCGTGATACAGAGAAAATATCCCTGTTTTCTCCTCCATCCTGAGGACTCAGAGTTCCACTAGACAAGATTCAGTGTCCACAGTCCTGTTAAATTTCTCTGCATCAACTAAGCACATTTTATAAAAAGACTTTTCAGAAATGAATCTGCTGGAATACCCGTAAGAACCAGCATTCTCAAACAGACTAGGGCCAAGGCAGAGAGAAAGCAAACTCTTTCAAACCAGAGTTTCCCCTCTCCTGTCCTTTTTCTCTCTTCATCTTTTTGCTGGCAGACAGATTACCTGGCACAAGAAGACAGTATATTTGTAAACCAAGGATGATGTGTAAAGAATCATGTGCTAATTTAGGACTATTCTAAACCATCGGTGTCTTTTTTCTCTTGGTTGTCTCAGCCTAGATCCCTGTTTCACTTAAAACAGAGCCACTTGAAAAGTAAAAGTGCTTACAGAAATTCAGACAGAGTATATTGGCATGCGCTGTGGATATATTTGCATTTCCCGGATAACTACTGAAGTTGAGCACCTTTTCATAGAAGACTTCTAATTTTGGCAATATTATGACTTCTATAATCTGAAAATGCTCCTACTCAAAAACTCTCAAAAGATGGATAAAATACAGCAACTTTCACCTAAATACATAACTGAGCTTGCAGGAAAATAAGAGAAATCCTTAGTTGTACCAAAAATGTGCAAACTAAAAATGTTGTAAATTTAAGCTGATGCTGGGTCTACCTAGAGTTAGAGAACCTATATTGTTAATCAGGGGACTTAAATTTTTTCTGTTTAATTAGTTAAGGATTGTCTTTTTTAAATTAACTTTTTCTAGTAAACTATTTTGAAGTGTAACATGCATTCAAAAATTTGTTCAAGTCATAGTTGCACAGCCTGCTGTGAACACATCCATGTAACTAGTACCCATACCAAGAAACAGACTTTCACCAGCATACCAGAGGCATTCCTGATGACCTACCCAGTCACTACTCATCCCTCCAAGGAAAACCTCTATTACAACTTCCAACAGCATCAAATTAATTTTGCCTGTTTGGCCTTTGAATAATGAAAACATGTGGTGTGTATTCATTTAATTCTGGCTTCTTTTGCTTAACATTATGTTTGCAAGATTCAGCTATGCTTTTGCATTTCATTGTAATCATTCATTGCTGTATGAAAGCCCAGTGTGTGAATATACCACAATGTATTTATCCTTTCTACTGCAGATGGGCATTTGTGTTGTTTCCATATTTGGATTATAATGAATAATGCACTGTTAGCCTTATATACATGCCTTTTTAAAAAGCATATGTATGCATTTCTTTTGAATATATACCCAAGAGGGAAATTGCTTGGCCATATGATGTGTTCCCATGTTCCTACTAAACATAGTTGTAGGATACTGATAAACAGTTTAGTAGATACTGCCAAACAATTTTCCAAAGTGGTTGTACCAATTTATATTCCCACCAGCTATGTACGAAAGTTGCACCAACTCTTGATATTATCATTTCCATTTTAGCTATTCTGGTGGTAGTAGAGTAGTATTGCATTGCAATCATAATTTGCATTTTCCTGATGACTGCTGAAGTTGAACACCTTTTCATGTTTCTTGGCAAGTTGAGTATTCTCTTTTGCAAGCAGCCTGGACAAGTCTTTTGCCTATTTTTCTATTGAGTTGTCTACCTTTTTCTTATTGATTTATAGACGTTTTCTATGCATTCTGGATTTGAGTCCATGTATACATAAAAATATCTTTAATATGTTCTATTCTGTACTTGACTTTTTATGGTCTTAGTGTTATCTTTTGATAAACATATGATTTTAATTCAATATAGGGCAGTCTATCAGTTTCTTCCATTATGGTTAATGCTTTTTGAGTCTTCTTTAAGAAATCTCTGCTTAGCCCAAGGTCATAAAGATATTATCTCACGTTTTCTTTTAAACATTTTATTGTTTCATAGTCCACATTTAGATCACAATCTAGAATTTATTTTTTGTGTATGGTGTGAGTCAGGGATCAAACTTCATTTTGTTTCATGGATATCCAATGGACTCAGCACCATCCTTTCCACTGCAGTGCCACCTTTTTCATAATTCAAGTATCATAAATATGTGAATCTGTTTCTGGACTCCCTATTCTGTGGAATGGCCTATTTGCCTACCTTTGCACCAGCCTTACCTGCTATAGCTTTATGATAGGTCTTCTTATAAGTCCCCTAGTTTTATTCTTCTTCAAGATTCCCAGGGGCTTGAGCTTTAGCTGACATATGAGGACAGGAGAATAGAGGAGTTGGTTGATACTGAGACTTATAATAGCTAAAAGCCCCCTAAAACTCCCACTCAAAACAAGACAAAGAAATTTTGTCCTCCACTGGGTGTAGGGTATGAACTTCTACTTTCTGCATAGTCTAACAATCCCCATGCTGGAAATCAACATAAAAGGGTAATCTTCAAAAGCAAACAAAACTGTTATAAAAAGATCTACCAGGAGATAAAGCCTGGCTTAGGATGAGTCCTCACAAAATTATAAAACAATGGGAGAAAAAAAATCTGTTGTGAAATACCAGTAGACCCAATTAATGGCAGAGTTAGATTAGTCACCTCCCCCCAGAACCTCAGATAATAAAATTCTTATATAGAGCTTACTTTAAAATATGCTTAAGATAATTAAATACATAAAAATAAGAGATTGTGAACATCAGAAAAAGCAATTTTTTTAAAAGACTAAGCTGACTTGAAAAGGAATCAAATAGAATTTCAAGGAATAAAAACCTTGAAGTTGAAAGTATTCACCGATTCCATGAAAGTGGAAAGTCTTAGTTAAATAAATGACTGATTTTAACCATAGAAGCATAAACATGACCCCTGATTAATTGTCCTTTTATACTGTGGCCTTAAGCAACTTTCCATTTTTGGTTGTGACACATTTAATACCAGCAGACATGGAATCAGCAGGAAATGTTCTGAATGGGTTGGACATCCCTCCCAACCCATTCCCAAGGTATTTGTGTTAAATGTTAAATGTGGCATTTTTAGTGAAATACCACCAAGAAGGTAATGCTCAAAAATGACCCAGCAAAATAGAAATTCAGAGGGAGCTTCCAGTGGCTAAGCAGTTAGCATTGGACGTTTTTTTTTAATGCCACCTAAACAAAATGAGCCCCATCTGGTCTTGTTCAGGCTTCGGCTGTGCTGCAGGCAGCTGACATAATTCTCCATATTCAATTTCAACACTTTCCCCAATGTACATAGTGGAACTTGCACAGGTTTTGGAGTCAAATCTAAATTTAAATTCTGGTTCCACCCCTTAGTGCAGTATCTGGCCCAGAGTTGGTGCTCAGTCCCTGAGACCTTCCATCCCCCTCCCGCTTCCAGAGCCCTTAACAAAGGCTCAGGGCCTACCCATCTGAGTCCTCAGGACCTTCATGAAACATTTCATAGTAATAATAGCTACTATTTATAGTCACTCGTGCCAGTTACTGGACTGCGTGTTTTATATAGATTACTTCATTTCAATTCTCACAATGACCCTGAGATATATACATATATAATATTCCCCATTTTTCTTTAAATGAAGAAACTGAGACTGTTTTTTTTTTTGCCAGAAATGGTGCCAGAAATTTGAACCCGGGTCTGTTCTAGGTTCTTTGTGTAACACTAAGTTGCCCTACTTGTGGTTTATTATGGTGCTTTCTAAATTCAACTTCCCTCCGAAAAGACAATTCGTTTTCATTCAATCTTAAACACTGGTAAGTAAACAAAAGGGGCCTGGCTGACTTTCTCCTCCATGGCTCTGGGGTCTCCTGACAGTCATGTTTCTGTCGCAGGTCTGACCGCGCCCTTGCGACCCGCTCTCATGTAAACCTCTCATCTGGGACAGGCTTTATTGGTGCCGCCTTCAAAGCCAAGGCGGCCATCCGAGAGGATGGAAGAAGAAACAAGCAAAGCATGGGATTTGGGTGAGCCATGCCAGGTAGAGCCGTGTTTTTCTGCACCAGCCCATTTGTGGAGCAAATTTGGTGTTCTCCTAACAGCAGTTAATGAGCACAAGCGAAGTTCAGTTCTTTGTGTAAACAGGGGAGAGAGCATGTGTTTGAATATAATTCCGACTGCATCAAGGTCATTTTAGAGCTGGTGGAGCTCTATTTGTCTTAGGAAATCTCGAAAACTTTTATAGGGAATTCGGAAAATATTTTCGGCCAGCAGGAAAGATAAAATCCCTGCACACAAAGTGCAGGCATGGGCCCAGAGACTGAACAGACAGACTGCTGTAAAACCCCTGTTTAATAAGGCATTAAAATGCCATCGACCTGGACACATTTAAAAAAAAAAAAAAAGGAGCTATGAAAACAAATACCATTCAAATAATTAGGATCTTATGCCTGAGGCCAGCCTTGATGCCAAGCAGGGACTTCCCTGCAGGAATTGGAGCAAGCCTGATCCCCAAAAAGAGGAATCGGCCAAGACAAAGGCAGCTCTGGGACCGGGATTTTCCCAGCCCCCTCTACCGCCTGCCTCTTGATGCTAAAGGCAGCGCATTTGAAATAGTTTCCCTCTGGACATCTTGGGTGACTTCCTGGTCCAGTAGCTCACGTGGGAGTTCTGTGCCCCTTGAGGGGTGATTGACCCGCTTGCAGGAGGGTCCTTAAGGGTGGGCCCTTATACCTTTCTGTTCCATGAAGGACAAGGAGGCATTTGAAGGCCTACTCTATTGGGTAAATCTGTGCCAACTTGGAGGGAAGGTTGGAGAGTGAACATTTGTTTATGAACGTAGCTGTGAGGGGGAAAAAGGTGTCTTTTCACTAGCTCCTGCAAATACGGAAGCTGCTGCGGAGCTATTTCCTGCCACCGTGGCTTCTGAAGAGTTGACGGCCAGGTGCACAGCGGCACATTTCATTACCGTAGCCACCCCCAGCGTCCCCCAGAGTAGTTTCTCAGGGCTCAGCCCCAGAAATTTGACAAATAAAGAACTTGTCCCTTTTTTATTTCGGGAATGATGATTTGTTTATTTGGGGAGTACCAGTATTGTACAGGATTGAAGATTAGCAGATCTAATTAACGAAGCTTTCATAAAATTGAGTTTTCAATCAGAGTGTGTCTCTGGTTGGTGCAACTGGAAAGGACTTTTTATTTTGTGCCTTTTCATTCTCTTTTTTAAAAAAATTCTCCTATGAATTTGTGTCAGTGATCAGTAACTTTCCTTAAGGAAACCTGTAGGGATCTTTGTGACTATATCTGGACATGTTTCTCACATTTTATTTCTTCTTCCTCTTGTACATTTCCTTTTCTTCCAAGAGATTGTAATCACCAGCAAAATTTGAAAAGGAGAGAGTAGAGAAAGGGAGAGAGAAATGGCAAGAGAGGTGGGGAAAAAAGAATCAAAGAAACATAATTAAAGCCCCTGCGTTTTCTGGGGTTAATTTGAATTGAAGCAGTTGGTTTCGTTTTGCAATACAAAAGAAAAATTCAAGCCTTAGGGCCTACAACTTTCATTAAATTCAGCTTTGGTGAATTCTAATAATACAGTGGTTTATTAAAGGCGTGAAAAATGTCATTGCGGAGGCCTTCCCTAAGCAGCGCCTCACCTCTTGGGTATGACTCATGCTTCCTCCAGGGCCGCCTGAGCTGTAAAGTTGGGGGCAGGATATTTGAGGTCCAGTGAACCGGCTCCTTGAATCTCTCTTGCCGTTTGGCTGGGATCACGTCCCAATTAGCAACCTCGCCATGCAGAGCAGTAGCTGCACAGCAGAAGTATGAGAGGGGCTGGGTGCTCAGGGCTGTTGTAAATGTTTAGTCCGAAGGAGTAGCGCAAAACTTAGAACCTCGTCCCGTCCCCGGCAGGAGTCTGCTGGAGGAAATGAAAGGATCAACAACACAGAGGAGCACTGTGGCCGATTGTTCCCCGCCACAGCCACAGGCTTTTCTGTGTGTGCCGGAAATTGACCTCATCAAACGCCGAGGATGCAGGCGGGCGAGGATGATGGTAAGGCAGGTGATCATGCTCCGTCATCCACCTCTAGGGTAGGGGATACTGGGCCTACCTTGCCAGTCATCCCTCCTGCTCAGTCTGTAAAAAACAGCGGGTTTTTTTTTTTTTCATGAAAATGCAGAAATGAGCATGAACTGGTCCTAATTGGACCCACAGGAAGCTCACTAGTTCCAATCCCTTTCGTTTCTTACTGTTTTCATTCAGAAGCATCTCATTTGGCCTGAGAACCAAGCCTCAGAGGTTGGCAACACAGATATTACTCATCCTTTTTTATAACTGAGGAAATTGAGGCCAAGAAAGACTGAGGGACTTGCCCAAGGCCTCCAACGAGATAGTAACAAAGCTGGGACTTTCTTTCAACAATAGATTTGTTCCCAGCGTTGCTTAGTTTGGCAGTTGACTCCGAATGAGGGAGCAGAGACCCAGGCTGTCACTTCCTGGAGGTGGGCGGATGGCTGCTCCGCTGGAGGCACACCCTTTCTTAAATGTCCATGAATGTCGTCCTGCCTCCTGGATGGGCCCCAAACCCCTGGAAGTGTGAGGAGCTCAGAGGGCTGGAAGGACCAGGCAGGATTCTCCCCAGCTTCGCCCTCCTGCCACCACGCCTTGGCACTGACATCGCACTGCACGTAGATCTAGGCTTTGGCATCTGGTAGAGGAGGCTTAACTGGGAGATGGGAAAAACAGTAAAGCCAATAGAATTTTCCAGAAAAAAAAGATGTCTCTCATCTTTTAAGCATCTAAAATGAAACGTGTGCAGACTAGCATCCCATGTTGGGGCAAAGGGAGCAACTGGAACTGAGCACACACTTTATCTGTATTATCTTATTTAATCTTTCCTATGACCTTGGATGATAGGCAACATTTTATTATCCCTAATTAGCGTGTTGAGGAGACAGGCTCACAGAGACCAGGCACACATCTAATAAGTGGTCAACTCCAAGTTCATTCTCTTCCCACTACCGGCCCTGTCCTCTCCACCCTGGGACACCATCTCTGGGAGGATCATGCAGAGTCAGAGCATTGCTTTGTGGCAGAGGTCCCAGCCTGTGAGCGCAGCCTCATGGTGACTTCCTTATCACCCTGTAGCCTCCACGCTTTTTGATCTCACCTCCCTTCAGCAAAAAACTTGAAAGCACAAACTACCAATATATTATTTATAAACTCATTGACAAAGTATATTAAATACATACGTACTACCATACTAACATAGACATTAGATATTTTAAAAGGATGAGATCACAATGAATAGAAAAAGTTCTCGTATCTCCTTCTTTTCCTTTACGGTGGAGAGTTCTGCTGTGGATTCAGACAGAGCTATAGCTACGAAATTCACCATTGCAGACGTTATTCGTGGAATCCTAGTCCTTTAGTGCCGCACGGGAGAGGGGGAGCTGCATGGAGGAAGGAAAGGGAGGTTCAGAAACAGGGCACGTCGCACAGCCAGCATGTGACAGCTCTGGGACTTGGGCCGCATCTCCTGACCCCCTAGTCCCAAGCTCCTTTACCTGCTCTACACTGATATAAATAGAAACCAAAAGTTCATTCTCTTGGGCTGGAAAATTACATTTTGGTCTCCAGTGTGACGGGCTTAATGCCTGAGCCTCCCGTGCTGTGTGTGGAGTAAATTCAGGTCTATCAGCTGTCCTGAGGAGACAGCCATTGGCTTTCAGTCTGGGCCACAGAGCGTGTGTGCCTGGCCACCAGCACATGTGGTGTCGGGAGAAGGCAGGCTGTGCTGCACTGCGTTTGGTGCTATTAAAAGCAGCTTACATAGTTTCCATCATTCCTAATGGAGCCGCGTCATTTCACAGACCCAGCCCTTGCTACAGGCACCCTAGGTAGGAATTCTGGATGTTAAAGAAAAGTGACTCCCAGACAAGTTTCTTCCGGGTCATCCCAAGGAAGTCTATTGTGACCAGGAGTTGGAAAGGCAGGGAAAGAACACCCCAGCTCTGCTACCCAAGCCAAGTGGTGCTTGGGGCCATCCTCAAAGCACTTTACTTTTTCTTCCCAGAACATTTTAAAGAGTTGTTTTAGAGACACCTGAACTATTTACTAACTCTGCTAGCGTGGACCAAGCTGACTCATCTACGTGGAGATGGGGAGACCTCATGGAAGGACAGTCCCCCTTTGATCAGCCCCCCATCTCTGTGCAATGGAGGGCAACAGGTAGCCCAGGTTCATGGCCCAGCTGTGGTGGATGGTTGGGGTGGGTAGAGGCGATTGTAAATTATCATCTTCAAAAAAGGTAACCCTCTGCCATTTTGTAACCTTCAAGTCATAAAATTATTTTTAAACACGTTTGGTTTTTTGTTGTTATTGTTAATGAACTCACAGTCACCTAAAATACAAATGTATTGGGTTCAGAACCCTCAGAGGAAAGGGAGCAAGGAGAGACAGGTGACAGAATGCGCAGGGATGGTGACGGTGATAGTGGCGGCCGTAGCAGCATCTTATAGAGCAAAAGCTTTCAGTTAGAGCTGGATCTGAAGCCAGTGCTGACCCTCAGCCCATAGCCTTGAGCAAGTTTCTTCATCTCCTTGAACCTCAGTTTCCTCCTCTGTGAGGTAGTGGTGGTCACACCTCTCCTGCCACATTGTTGGGAGGATTAAATATAATATATATTAGAGTACCAAGCCCAATGCCTGATGGCTGATTAGTAACAAACTAAATGTAAAATTTATTTTTCTTTTCTCGTTTTACAGATGGGAAAACTGAAGTTCAGAGAGTTCAGATTCCACCTTCATTTTCTGAATCTGAGCTCCAAGCAGCGCCCTCCCATCAAAGCAGGCAAACCAGCAAAGCGTGGCAACCAGCATTTGTTGAGTGCCTGTTTAGTACCAGAACATCAGGGATTGAGAATGTGCCAAGCCCTTTCACGTAGGTTATTTTAATCTTCACAATCCCAAGAAGCAGACATCATTAAGCATTATCGTCTGCATTTCATTGACATAGACACAGAAGTGCTATCTTTGCTCAATGGCACAAACCAGAAGGTGTCAGGAACCCAGGATGTCTGGCTCAAGGCGCAGAGTCGGTGGAACTAACCTACAGGTGTTGGAACACTACTTCAGCGAGCCAGCGTTCACCCTGGAGGGGAACGGAGAGCTCAGGAGTATAAAATGCAGCACCTGTTCTTGGTATAAGGATAGAAAAGAAGTGGCAGCAAGGTAGGCCTTGGGTCACTGACTGCTGTGGCTGGGAGCAGGCTCAGGGAACACCAGCCAGTCTCCATCAGGTCTGAGCTGGAGGATTGTCTGCAGCATCAGCCAACTGACCCGCCAAGACCCTGTGGCAGTGGGCCTCCTGGTTTTTGATCAGCCCCAAATTCCAACCTGGGACTCTCATGCCTGACCTGAAAAAGGGAGAGACACACAGAGCTGCCTTGTGCCCTCAGAACAAGCAGTCTCAGAGAGCTCTTCCTAAAAGAAGAAAGTAGGACTGCTGAGAAGTGTCTGAAAGGAGCCTCGCTTTGCCCAGTCATAAACTAGGAGTGGTACTTTCCACCTTCCAATTAGAGTATGCTCTCTCACTGCCACCAATTATGCACTAAATTTTATCTGGAGAAGTCTCTCAATCCCTTAGACCCAAAAGCCAAAGGTTTAAAGGGGTGGGTGCTGAGGCACTGGCCTAGCTCGATAGCGCGTCTGCAGGTAGGATGGCAAGTGGCTCACCTGCTGCTGCCCCACGGCCCGGACAGGCACCTGCCAGGGTTGGGGGAGAGGTCGGCTGTGAAGGGGTGAAGGACCTAGCACTGTCATTTGCTGACCGCGTGTCCTATGCCAGGCCCCACGCGAGGTGCTTTATATAGGGAGCCATGTTTGGGGCTTCTTGGTCTTGGTTTGATTTGGTTTAGTTGTTCTGTTCTTGAGAGAGACAGGCCAGTCCCATCTAGGCATACGCTGAGTGGTCTCCCACAGGAGGGTTTGAAGGAGGAGACAATTTGGAATCTCTGAAGGAGAAAGAGGGGTTGGCGCCTGGGGGTCGGATGCTGGAAACAGCCCCGATTTGGTAGTCCCGGGCCCACCTGCGCCTAGGCCGCAGTGGAATGAAGACCAGAGCTGTCAGTGTGAGCGTCGCACTTTGGGTACAGCCTTATCCGGGCAGGAGGGTGTTCGGATAGCCTGCGACCCTGCAGACGAGCTGCAGAAGTGTCCTGCTTCCTCACTATGCACATGGTGGCAGCCAGAGCAGAGGACAGGTCACGCAGAGGTGACAGTAGGGTTATCAATGACAGCAGCACTCCCCTCCTGAGCAGCCTCATGTCTGCTGCCTGGGCGGTGCCCTGGCTCCACGTGTCTGAGCAACCATCACCCCACGAGCGACTCTAGTGGCCAGGAGAGCCACTCACAGCAGCCCCGAACTCCACGGCCTCACCCAGCTCACACTAGGGAGCAGGCAGCCCAGACCCGAGGATTTGCCACCATGGCAGACACCGCTGGGCCTGATGGAGGAAAAGAAACGTGTAGACCGAAGAGATCTTCAGGAGGTAGAGTCTGCACGATTTGGCGAGTGAGTGGGATGGGCGGGTGGGGAACAGCAAGCATCAGCACCGAAGCCCAGGTGTCTAGACGTCAGTGCGTGGTGCCGTGTACCAAACAGAGGATGTGAGGGAGGCCTGGAGGTGGGTGCTGTGCTCTGGTTTAAACAGGGTAAATTGGAGGTCCTGGCATCCCGAAGCAGAGATGTCCAGGAGACAGAGTCAAGACAGGGAAGTGAAATTAGACTTGAGGTTCATCGGCACGTGTTGGTGAGAGAAGCTGTGGGGACAGACGGCATCGCCTAGGGAGAGACCTAGCGAGAAGGGAGGGTGCTGAAGTCCCAGACCTTGAACGACAGCAGCCTGAAAGGCCTGGGCAAAAGAAGGGTGTCCGGGAAGGACAGCCAGCGAGTCAGGACAAACAGGGCAAGGCGGCCCGGCGGACAGTCTTTGTGCATTTGACCGGCCCTCAGCACTGACGGCTTCCTGCACTGACCGCCCTTAGCGCCGGGGCACAGCTTCTTTGTAGCTTTTCTTACGCTTTTTATCTTTAGTCTTTTTCTTTCTTTTTACTTCTACGATCACACCTTATTTTTCTTTTTTCTTTAATGGAATCTTTTAATTACAGAAGTAATATATTTTCGTTGTAACAAGTTAAAACAGAGACGTATGAGGGAACCAACATAAACAGTTCCTTCTAAATCATCTCTGTGCCCCTAACACACACACACACACACACACACACACACACAGAGGTTTGTTTTTTGTTTTGTATTGCACACAAATGGGAGACCACATATCAGAAAATTTTTTACATATTTCATGGAGATATATGTTTCATTCTCTTATTTAATGCTATTTATAGTTTGGCTACATCAATTTTTTTTTTTATTTCAAATGTTCTTAAGATCATAGTTTGTATTGTGATCCTGTTTTTTTCACTTAATTTTAAATGGATTCCCATGCCATTAAAGGCTCTTTGTAAACATCGTTTCAGTGACTGCATCATATTCCAGAGTATAATTTACCAATTTACTTTCTACCAATTTGGGGCTATTAAAAATAATGTCACAATGAACATTATAAAGCATGAAACTGTGTCCACATTTCTGGTTATTTTCTTTAGGATATGAACACTTGGAATCTTTGTCCCTGCTGCCAAATTGCTTTTTTCAGAAAAATTATAACAATCTGTACTCCCACCAGCGATGACTGAGAGAGGCTCCCAACATCTCTTCTTGAATGTTTACTAAACTGTTAGACAAAAGTGGTGTGTTCTTACTTGGGTTGGCATTTTAGCTTATCCGTGGTGCTAGTTTTGTCCAGGTCCGTAATTATCCGTTTGCAATTCCTCTTGTAAGAATTACCTGCCACCCATTGCTCTAGTTTTCTGAAGTTAGCCTCCCTCCCTCGCCACCAGGCCGGCCCAGCCCTGAGCCCTCCTGCCCCGGATGTTTATTCGCCACTCTTGTCTCCACAGCGGTCCTTTCCCTCCTGGTCCTGCTCACAAGCCTTTGCTGTCCCCTCTGTCCCCTCACAGTGGGTCTCTCTCGTGGCTCCTGCGCCCGTGGTTGCACCTTGCTCAGCATTCCCCAAGTCCCTGCACCGCAGAACGGAGCAGCCAAACATGAGCCCACAGTGTCCAGGCAGGCTGTCAGGGTCTGTCATGGGACCGGGTCCATGCTGACAGGCCAGGAGACAGAGCAGGGGCTCTTGCTGCCCTGACCCGGGTGCAGGGACAGGTGAGGTGTCACTATCAGTGCCTAACCTGCCGGGACTTTGCATGACCCTCTCAGCTACCCGTTTTCCCCCTCTCCTCTTATCCTGACTCAGGCTTTAACTTTCACAAATGATACAATGTGGTGGTTTGGGGTTTCTGCAGGAGAATTTCTGTGCTCCTTGGGGCACGGGGGCCTGTTTGCCCTCGTTAGAGCAGAGGGGCCCTAGACGCTCTGCAGACGCTGCCAGGCCACGGTAATACGCAGGGGCTATTCGGGCTGCGGCGTGTAAACCTGGCTCTTCTTAGTGAGACTTCGCAGAAATCCCACTGGAGACTTCCCTGCCCCTGCCCTGTCTACTTTCCTTCATAATGATAAATGGCTGAAAAGAAAACTATCTAATCTCCAAACTGCTTGCTTTTTTTCTGCTCTTTCTTCAAGGAGAGAAGGAAGAACACAGTCACATAAAACAGAGTCCTTCATCGCCTGCTTCTCAGGAGACAGTTCTTTCTCTTTTCATCCCAGGCCTGTTTCTGATCTGTGATGGGCTCTCATTGAAAGCTCCAGCCCGGCCCTCTGTAATCAGCTGCGACAGCCGCTGCGGTCGCTTGGGTTGCCCATCGAAATTGAATTGATTACCCGGCCCCCTTGCCGTTTTGTTCGGCGCACAATTGCTTAATAGCTGTCACCTTGGCTTTGAGTCCCGGCCGGCTTCAGGCTGACTGGTTCCCATTACTCAGGATGGCCAGTGCAAGTTCATCACCTCTACAGGATGTCCCTGATTGATTCCGTATGCCTTGGAGACCTGTAATATATTTGCATAGGGGGGAGCAAGGGGTGGTCGGGGGACGGAATAGAAACCCCTTGGCTGCAGGAACTGCCAGGTTTCACTGCGGGGCTCGCCATATTTGAATCATTACCAGGACTTCTTGTCAGGAGTCTGGCCTCTGCTGACATAGCTGCTAATGAATTTGTAAATTTAAAAAAAAAAAAATACAAAACAACTCAGCCTGTTCTAACCTTTGCTGTCGCCACCTGCCACCTGGGTGGGGGAGGCAAGCAGCAAGGGCGCTGTTCTGGCCTGAGCTTGTGCTGGTCTTTGAAATGACAGTCCCTCCCTCCCCACCCCTGCCCACTGAGCGAGAGGAGAGCCAGGCCGGGAGGGAGACATCTTTCAAGTGAAACCCCTTGCACTGGGAACTACTTCAATTAGACAGCAGGGGGAATGTTAACATGCCCTCCGGCCTTTTAAGTGGGTTTTAATTTTATGTTGTAAGATAAGACACTGCGAGGCCGGCTGCTGCTCCTCCAGCAGGCTCCATTAGTGGGGCGAGCCGAGGCCTCTTGACCCCCCCCCCAGGCCCAGCCGAGGCTGGAAGTTGGTTTGGTTTTTTAACAATTTGTCAGTCTGACCCAGCTTCTCCTTTCCTCTCCCTTTTGTGATTCCAGGCTCTTCCATCGTTGAGGGCCATGGGGCGGCTGGTGGAGCTGCTGCTGAGAGGCCCAGCCCGGCTTCCCCACGGCGGCCGGTAGCCGGACCCTGGGCTGGGGAGCAGAGCCCCAGAGGCCGCCGGCCTACGGCCACGCAGCCGAACGTTAATCGGCTTTTGTCCCTTCCCAGGCAGGGCACAGCCGAAGCAGGCCCTTTTCATGTGGCAGGTTTCTGGCCCGATGATGTATGACCTGTTGGCGCTACTGAATGGTGCCCTTTGTTCCAGGATATCCCATGTGCCCCCTTTTTATTGAGCTGTTGATTCAGAGGGGCAGGAAAGTTCCACAAATCCCACTGCAGGCCTGGCTTTAGCCATGCCCAGATGGGGAAGCCAAGGGACCGCATGCTTCCCAGAAAGCGGGTAGGAAGCCGTGGGCTGCCTCAGGGCAAAATACCCCTTAAGCAGCAGCTTGCTCTACCTCGGATTCAGCTGTGTGTCTGGAGAGAGCCTGGGAACATACATCTAGCCCCCAGCTCTCTGCCTGGGTTCTAGAAGGTGTGGAGTATCCCATATGTGTAGACTTTGCCCAGAAGAAAAAGAACAGAGCAGGTGTGAGTTAGGAAGAGCACCCCCTTCCCTATCCCCGAGCCAAGTTCAGTTAAGTTTTTCTCTGTGACCAACAAGCCCGAGGTGGGAGCCAACAGCTAAGGGAGGAAGGAGCTGGCCTCCTGTTCTGCTGGAAGAAGGCCAGCCAGAGAGTAGCCTAGAGCCGCAGGGCAGGGCTCTGGGGAAACAGGAGACAAGGTTGACTTTTTACCCAGCAGGAAATCCCATCTCAGCCCTGACGAGGACAAGGATTCAGGGGTACTTCACTTGCCTTCTCTTCTGCCGGTTTCCCAGACCAGCCTGCAGTGGGGATGGCACACGAGGGTGAGTGGCTTTGGGGAGGGAGCCACAAGGAGTGGGGAGCAGGTTGCAAGGTGTCGTGAGGAGGGAGCGCCAACAGCAGCTTCCTACACCTGCCCCTCGTCCAATGTAGTGGGGCAAACCTGGGCTGGATGTCATCTGCTTTTTCTCCTCTCACCTTGTGGCCAAGCTTCAAGGATCTGGCAAAGCAGTGGGCAAGTGGGGGCCTTGCCAGGCCTTGACTCACCCTCTCTGGGGTGACTGTGGCAATGAGCTCACACCTCCAACTGCTCCAGGAAGCCCCAGGCACTGACTTGAACCTGCTCTTCAGCTCCTTTGCTGCACAAAGGGGCAGCTGCACCCATCCCCCCAGGAAATTTCCTACTTACGAGACCATTTCCCCCAAATTGCCAGGTTGTGTGTTGACGTGCTGCCTGCTGCCCTTCTGGGATCTTTGTGGTCCCTGGAATCCAGACCCATATCCTGGGAGTTGCATGAGATCAGAGGTACAATTGCTCCTAAATTACTTCACTCTGAGTTCAGAGGCTTCGTGGTATAAATGTTCAGATGCACTGAGGGCCTCGCCGGGCATTTTAGGAAAAATACCCGCACTAGGGAGACAGACACCATTGCTGAGCCGAGAAAGGACAAGTCGGGAATAAAGAGCATCCACACGCTTCACAGTTGTAAAATGGCTTTATGTTCCGATACGTCAAATAAAATGTCCACGCTATATAACAAAACACTTGATGTTCCATGTCGCCTGTTAGCTAATGTGTTTTCTAAAAAAGCTTTATCTGTAGTGTGTTTGTTCATGTATATATATGTTTCATCTAAACCATTTTTAGTCTTTAACATCAAACATGTAATAAAAATTTAAATAGATATCTTTCCAAATACCTCCAACGTTCATTTTTATTAAGTTTATTCATTTGTAAAAAGCAAAGCTGAATTTGACGTGTGGCCCGCATTTGTGAGATATATATATTTATTTATTCATATAATATATAAATAGCTATTTGGCATGCAAAGAGTTTAGTGATTTCCCAAATTCGACTTAGAGTTCACACCAGCTACACCGATGGTCTGGTGACATTCAACAATAAAGACCAGGGCTGAGGACTGTGAGAGCGCCTCCCTGGAGAATTATCTCTGCTCCTCTGAACTCACTGGCTGCATTTACACTCATCTTTCAACTCTATTTATTTCTGTTGGGCTTTCTTGCTCCAGACAGAGGTATGGATTTTCCGGGAGCAGAGCCGGCCCTGGAGATGCCCGCCGTTGGCTCCAATGTGGTCTCCTGGAGATGCTGCCAGGGGAGGTACGTTTTATGATTGCCAGTCACAAGATGCAGATGGTGCCCGAGAGGCTGCATCTTGGGCACCAGAGTAAGAGACTGCATGTTGGGGACCTCGGGGGAAGGGCTTTGTACCTTATGACAAAACCTGAATGACAAAGATGCTATTGGTTACATTTTCCCTCCTCTTAAAGGAAAAAAAACTTTAAGCACATGATCCTTTCTGCAAGTCAGCCCTCCGAGCTCCAGGAATCAATTTCTAGGCCACTAACTGAGCAGCCAGCTCTACTCTTGAAGCACACTCTGGGGCTGAGCTGAGGCCGCCTCTCAGGTACTCTCCCAGAATCTGCAGAAGCCAAAAGGGTGGGCCTCCTGCTACCAAAACAAGATTTCTCAGCTCCCCCTGTAAACAGAAGGCCAGGAGCTCTAAGATATGTGCAGAGCCCTCCCCCCGCCCCCAGCAGTGAGACTGTCTCCTGTGGGAGGGACCTTACCACCTGGCCCCTGAGTAAATCAAAGATTATATTATAAAAACCTCTAAATACCTCATATGAACTCTCCACTCCCATCCTACCCATAGGCATCCCAAGAAATGTCAGATAACAATGAACCCAGGTCCTGCAGCCAAAATCACTTCTCGGATAATTGTGGGGTTTTTTTTCTTGTCATGGCCTCAGTTGTATGCCAGGAGACAGACGCTCTCCAAATACATACACGCACGCGCACGTACACACACTCCCTCTGAAATACCTTCCTGTGTTTCTTGGTAGTGCAGGCCACCCACAGAGGTTAACGCTGGAGCAACATGGTCCCGGGGCTGTGGAGGAGACGTGGCAGTCATCCATCAGTCCAGTTCTCTACTGTCCCCATTCCTGAATGATACTGTAAGGAAGACTCTCGGGACAAGGAGAAGGTTTGAGAGTAGAGAAACTCGTTGGCAGCATTCAGGTGTGGAGAGGGCGGCTTCCTCTCGCACACTGGGGCGAGGCCACGCTCTCTTGGGAACGAGGCGGCTGGCCCCCGCTCTCGGACCTGAGATTGTGAGAGCTGATTGTAGACACTGAAGTGGGTGTTTCCTGGTGGCTGGGAGCTCTGAGCAGAGAGGGTGGGCAGCCGCGGCATCATGGTGGTGGCAGTGAAGTGCGTGGGGAAGGGCTGGTAGGGCACAGTCTCCATGGTCTGGACGCTGTAGCTGGTGTACGGCGAGACTGAAGTCCACATGTTACAGCTCAGTGGAGGTGGGGGCAAGTCATCCACCCCAGACACCCCGGCAATCTCGGGCCCTGAACCTGAGTACATGCAGGCTTCTCTAGGGGTCACCTCACTGCAGTAGGAGGGGCTCAGCATCTGTTGGTCGTAGGGAGGGGGAGAACGGAAATAGTGATCCTCCCCCACTGCAGAGGGAGCTTCCAGATAGGATCGCTTGCACGGTAAGTCCAGGTGGCGGGCACTGTCTGCTGAAAGACAAAGAAATATCAGGAAGAGCTATTTCCACCAGCCCAGGGCACCCTGCTGGATGCCAGGACAGCCTGCCCTTGTCACTCAGCACCCGCCCTTGCCTCGTGTTACCATGGTACTCCCAGAGCCACTGTAATCAGCTACAGCTTTTATAAGGTGGCAGCAGCCAAAAAGTGGTCAGATTACGGATCTTACTCAAAGGCCATGGGGGACACCACATCGCTGGACACTGAGTGCAGTGCTTAGCCAGGCAGCCCGTGGCTTTGATCCTTTGCCAGCCTGACTCTTGGGATAGTAAGAGGCCTTGGTGTGCAGTGGCATTCTTGGGCTCGGCTGGCCCTGGCCACAGGAAGTGGAGGCTATTGCCAGGCCCAAAGGCCACATCTGCCTGAAGGAGCCAAAAAAGTAAGGCCGTGAGGTTTCTGCCTCAATCCTCAGCTCCCAGGAAGGCCTCAGTAGGCCAAAAGCTACTCCTAGGCATGTTTCTGTTGTTCTTAGAAGAGGAAGTCACCCTACATGTGTTTTATTACACAGATTCCAACATAACAGTGGCCGCAAAATTAAGACATGGAGCTGATAGTAAGTGAAAAAGGTGCCATACTTTTCAGGCTGAGCTGATATGCTGGGGAAAGATGACATCAGGTGCCACAAAATCGTGTGTGTGTCTTTCAACATCCTCAACCATGAGGGCTTAACTGTCTGGAGTGACACAACCTCCCCTGGGGCCAGGGCTGCTCCAGGCCTGAGGGCTCGGGGAGTGGCCCACTCAGCCAATTTAAGAGCGTTTGGCCTCCTGTTTCTCTAGGGATTCAGGCTGGTGGCTGTGTGCTCCTCCCCCGGAGGCATGTGCCCTGTTGGGGCACCTGCCCCATTCTTACTTGGTCTTTGCAGGTGACCAGTCACTCTGGGTCAGGAGGGAGCAAACTTTTTCAGTCAAGGGCCAAATAGTAAATATTTAAGACTTTGTGAGCCACACTATATACTGTTGTCCCATGAAAGCTGCCATAGACAATATGTAAGTATAAATGAGTATGGCTGTGTTCCAACAAAACTGTGTTGGAGGCAGACTAAGATTTGAATTTCATATAATGTTCACATATCCCAAAATAGTCTTCTTTTGATTTTTTTTCCAACTATTTTAAAATATCAAAACCATTTTGTACATGTGGCAGGCGGGATTTGATCCAAGGGCTACAGTTTATGGATCTCTGCTCTGGGCCATAGAGTTCAAGCAGGACTGGTGCAGGGGCCAGTGGGAGCTCTGCCTTGCTAGTCCCTGGGAGCAGTACTGAGAGAACATTCTGGATTGCAAGCAGAAGTCCCCAGACTCATTCCCCAGGGAATTCCAGTGGTCTGGTGAGGTCTTCTGGTAGAATAACACTAATCATCCCTATTCTATCCATGGAAAAAGCAAGACCTGGTACCAGAGCACAGATGTTATGGTTCCCAGTGCAGGGTTTTCCCTCACAAAGCAGCTCAACACACACAGTGCTGTGGCCTGTCTTCTGCATCCACACGAGCTCATTTCAACTCTTAAGCAGCCTTTGCCGATCCTGGTAGGATGAGGTAGAGAGCCCTGTACACAGGACTCTCTGTTCTGGAATGGAAGTTGCTTTGATAAATGACAGCCCCGATCCAAAAACCTCTGGATTGTGAAGCTTCCTCCTGTGCCCTTTTAGGTACACAGGAGGGCTGGGGCCAACAAGGTCACAAGCTGTCTGTAAGGGTTCCAAAGGCTGCATTAAAGGCAAGAACCACCATCCCTGCACTGGAAATGATGGCCCTGTGTCCAACCATGGTCCCTAACCCTTCAGACCCATTCTCCGAGGCCACACAAGCATCCAGATAAGTGTGTGTGGTGGGGAGGACCCTCCAGGGCTTGTAGACCAGGAGAGAGCTACCTCGTCTTTTCAGGCAGTGATAGAAGAGGCTTGAGTCCCTCTGGGTGGGGAAGGTGCTGAGGGGCAGGTCCTGCGGCTCAGCCAGCTGCGCGTGCGCCCCGTTCTCGTGCTGGTAGTGCTGGAGTGCCTGGTGAGCGCCGAGTAGGGGGCCGACGTCCGGCGTGGCTGAGAGCTGGGGGGAGACAAGTCTCTGCCTCATGATGCTTTTGGAAATCACAGGGTATTCTTTGCTGAAAGGGCAGGGAGGACAGGCAGAGAAACAAGAGTAAAGATGCTTTGAGGGTTACGGAGTCTACATGTCTGAACCCAGTCTGCCTACCCCACCCCCAGGCAGCCCCACCTCTGCAGCCGGGCCACACGCAGGTCACTGTCATCACTGCCGCGAAATCCCTTGGCAAAAGGGTTATTCTCAATTTTCAGCTGTGTGATCTGTCGGGAGAGGACACAGGGTAGAGTCACTGGGAAGAGCTGACCTCTGGCCCTCCTCCCCAACCCCCAACATCCAGAGCCGAGGCAGAGCCTGGGGACAGTGGCCTTGCCATTCCATCTGGCTTGTCCCTGGCTCTGATCCATTCCACTTGCTCTACTCTGATCCTTTCTGCAGCTCTCCAGCCCCCTGCACTGCCTGGCTTCAGTCCCCCAGCAGTCTCTCTGGGGACCTGTAAGCTTTTCAGAGAGCTTCCTCTGCATGCTGCCCCTGTCTGTGTAACTGCCACATCAGGTTCTAAATGCAAATGTAACTCTTCTGCCTAAAATCCACCACAGCCTTCCTCAGGGACCCCTACCTCCAGTCCCAGTGTGTGTAATATAAAGAGCAGCCACTGGAGATTGGAGGAGGGGGCGACCAAGAAGCAAGAGGTGGGCTGGGACCTCCCAGGACACGGCAGCAGTGTCTGGGCTCCTCTGTCTGCAGGCCCAGAATCCTAACTCTGAATGCACCAGGAGCAAGAAGATTGTAGAACAAAAGGGCCTAACACTCAAACTCCAAGGCAGGCTCCATGCTCCCTGTTTTTACAGTTGCAAACTGCGGCTCCATTCCCCGGAACAGGGACCATAATTAGTTTTCGCTGGAGATGCACACATCTAGTGTCCTTTTCTGCTCATCATTCAATTTGCTCACTGCTCTGACTGCTGCTACAGGTTCCTGATGCCTCTGCTCTGGCCTGGCTCAGCCTTGCTGCATCTTGGGCTTCACTTCCTGTCTCTCTGCAGTGGCAGCAGGAATGCCCTGTGGTGTTAGTGGAGGGGGCTGTGGCTGTACCTTGTGATTCTGGTAGGAGGTCACGGAGATGAAGGAGGTCTCTGGGAACACATGGGTACAGAAGGCTGTGTTTTTGGAGCCAAAAGCATTGTTCTCATCAGCCTTAACAATGTGTAGCCGTGGCTGGTACTTGTGCATGGAGTTGAGGATGATCTGGGAAGAGAAAAGTTCTCATTCAGGTTCCTACCCTCAAGCCCCAAGTCCTTGACCTTGTTCATTCTCCTAAAAGCCCAGGATCCGGGACCTCACTACCAGGACTGAACCTAAAAAGATCCTAAAGCTCCCAAGTGAAGAACCAGGCCCTTGAGCCCCAAACTCAGCCCCCACTTAGCCTCCCTGCTCTGATACTAATGCCTGGCCCCAGGTGTTACGATATGACCGATTGTTTCACTGTGGTAATGGGGACGCCCTTAACAGCGTAAAAGCCCTACCACATGTACTCACTGTGAAATTGGAACTACTCAATCAACACCCATGTGCACATATAGTAAAACTCAAAGTGGGAGGGGACAGATAAATTCACACCTAATGGGTACAGTGCACACTAACTGGGTGGTGGGCACACTGATAACTTTGACGCAAACTGCACAAAAACAAATCATGTAACCAAAACATTTATACCTCCATAATATTCTGAAATAATAAATGAAAGCCCTCAGTGAAGTTCAAGGGTCCCCTCCAGGCTGACGTCTTCCCACCCCATCGCGTGTGACCTGCCTTCCCCAGACATGCCGGCTGTGAGCCCTTGGCTGCCTCACCTCAAGTTTGCTACAAAAGCAGCTTTACAGCCCAGGGCTCTGTAGGATGGGGGCGAGGAAGAGGATGAGGAAACGCCCCACTCTAACTTTTATTCATTCATGCATTATTTCTCAGTGTTCGCAGAGGCCTGCGGAGGGGATGCTGGGGAGACCCAGATGCATCGCACCCTCAGGCCTGCCCAAGGCAGCTGCCAGGCTGGAGGGAAGTCCATTGTGGGCTAGAGTTCGAGGTGCCAAGACAGGAGACCAGCAAAGTTCTAAAACAATGCCAGAGGCCCCAGGCACCCAAGGGCCCTTGAGATGCCATGGCTGGAATGGGGGGGCAGGTCCCGCCAGCTGGACAAAGCTTAGGAAGGAGCCCCAGAGTCACTCACAGTAGTTGCTGCTCCAAACCTGCTTCATTTGGCCGTGCCCCACGGTAGCAGCTGCATCATGTGCCCTTAAAGTGTATTTTTTATCGTTGACATTTGCCAGACACCCTCCCCATTGGAGGCAGGACCAGGAATTTGGGGCATTTTATCAGCATTGTGGCTTTTGTTAACCCTTTGGTTTCTGTCCTGGCTGAGGCTCGGGTCCCATTCCCCTCAGAGGTCCTCTCTCTCTACCTGAGAGTGCCCCTTCCTTGGGCTGGCCCTCCTGGCTCCGCCCTTCCAGGTTCCCAGGGACCAGACTCACTATAAGCTGAAGCTTATAGTGAAAGGTTTAACCCTTTGTTGTTCAAGAGAAAGGCCAGAGTCAGGCTCTTTCATGAGTCTTAGTTTAGGAAGACTCTGTTCTCATCATGTCCTGGGGGACAGGGAGCTCAGAGAGCAGGCTCCACTGAGGAAGGGGGTGGGCCGGGAGCTGGGCTGTGGGCCCTGGCCTTCCCTGGGCTTCTCCATTCAGCCAGGCGGCTCTATCCAGCAGGAACCAGCCTTTCTGCCTTCTGTACTGGCCATTCCCTGTCATTCCCTCCTACCCTTAGTGACAAACCTTGGGATCTTCTTGGGGCGGGTATAGAAGTTCCCAGACCCCAAACCATGTTCTGTAGCTGGGGACCCACTGCCCAACTGGGGGTCTGCCAGATGAGAAACTCAAGAGAGACAGAAGGACACAAATCCTACCTTGGGATTCACAATGTATGTCCCTTTCCAGGAGATCCAGGAACCTGGGAACATTCCATGGTGAGAGGAGCTACTGGGTCTTGGAAAACACTCCACAGTCCCTTTATGTTACTCCGTCACCCTGCACTATTCACAAAGCTGCAGAAGCCCACAAAAGACCTAAGTTCCCTGAAGATCCAGTGATTTTATACCTGGGAGGTAGCCTAGATATCTCAAGAAATGCCTGGATCTGTACCTATGCACTTTGTACATACAGTTCCCCTCTACCTCCTAATCTTCCTTTCCTGTTCTCTCTCACCTTCTAGGCCTGTCATCTCTTCCCAGAGGACCCAATCCTTCCTGGAAGCCTTCCCAGATACTAGGGCCCACTCTGAACTGCCTGTTCTGAAACTTCTCGTACATTATCCACTTGGCTTTTAAGCTGCTTCCTCGTGGATTCCTATTTCTTCCTGTCCCTGATGGGGACTGAAGTTAAACTATAAACTCCTCAAGAGAAAGGGCCATATCTTTTATTCCTTTAATACCTCCAGGCTTCTTTGCCCCAAAACAGGATTTAGTAAGTACAGGGCCGGGTTACAGGAGTGGGAAGATTTGGGCTGTGATGACAAACTTTCCGTGGGAATGTAGGGAAGTCCCCTCCTCTTTGGTCTTTACTTTCTTAGTAGAGACAAGATAAGCTCTAAGGCATTTTTCAGATCAAAAACTGATTGAACATGTGCATGGACAGTCCTTCTGTGAGCTCCCAGCACACAGGACCAACCCCTGGTCACTCGGGCTCTCCTGACAGAATCTGAAACACAAGCCATAGGCACCAACACCCCAGGGAGGCTGTGTAGGACCCTGGGACAAAAGGCAGCACCCACCCTGCTCCTGTGACACCTGGCAGGCACCACAGTCCTGGTCTGGTCACAGCCCTGGGCATCGTCATCAACTGCCCTGCTCACTGTCACCCACCTTCAGATCCACTCAGTGACCAATCCTGTGACTCTGTCTATAAAACAAAAGCCTCTCCGTTCCCTCCCCGCACCAATGGTTCAGGCCCCTGCTATCTCCGGCTGGGTTGCTGGCGCAGCCTTCTCCCTGACTCCATCCACTTTCACCTGCTACACATCCTGTCAAGTCACTCCTCTGCTCAGAACCTTCTGGGACAGCCAGGAGGATTGGACGTTACTTGAGAGCCAGGCCTTTTCTATTTCCTCTTCTTGCACCCATCCCCCACCACTACTCCTTCCAGTAAACAGGGCTCAATAAATGCCTTATATTCATAATGCCACCTCTGATTATGCCCTCTTACCCCTTGAAATGAAGGCCAAACTCCTTAGCCCATCATACAAAGCCCCTGATGACTGGAGTGGAGAGACTGCCCAACACACCTTCTAGGAGAGAGAACCAGACAGGGTGGCAGAGAGACCTAAGAAGAAGGAAACTGCCAAACCTACAGGGGTGGGAAGGAGTCACTAGCAGAGTGAAATCTCATCCAAAGAAAGTCAAAAAGGGTCCAGAAGCCTCTATGATTTCTGTTCACCAGCTGTGAGTCCTGAGCAAGCTCTTCTCCTCCAGCCATTGGGGTCCCATCTGTATGTAAAGTGGGGCCTTCGAGTACATGGTCCCGAATACCCCTCCGAACTCTGACAGTCCGGAACCTGGACAGGTGTCTGGGAGAAAGTCCCACCCATTGAACCAATGCAAGTATAAATTCGAGCCTCAGTCCCATCAGCCGAGAGAATGTGAAACCAACTCAGTGACTCACACACCTGGCTTTGCTCAGAAGTTCCTCAGGCACCACATTAAACTACTTTGCCAGAGTTTCACATTTATATTTGTTGCAGAGGATATTGGGCCAAATGGGCCAGCCACGTCAACAACCCCGCTACATGACTGGTTCCGTCATCATCATTGTTTTACAGAAATGGGATTCATTATGTTCTGGCCACAATTCAGAAGGCTGTTCTATTTTAACAACTGCAATAGCGCCAAAAATCCATCTCCTCAAGAGATCACCATAGCGTGCTTGGCCAATGAGGCCCAGATTTATCTGTGTTAGAATCGCAGAACATTAGGGCATGGAGAAGCAGACCATTGAGATCATTCTGGTCCAACCTCCTAATTTTACAGATGAGGAACAGAAGGCTTGTAGTGGGAACGTGACTTGCCCAAGGACACACAGCTGCTTGGAGACAGAGTCTTGAGCAGAGTCCAGATGGCCTTGCAGAGAGCACACACTGCTCTCAACAACAAGCTCGGTAACTAATGAGAAGGTGTCAACCAAACACTACAAGGGACGTGGATCACCAGGCCCTATCGTCCATCGCAGAACACACATATCTGGATTGTAGCCACACAACAATGTGGCTAATGTCCATTTTGTCATATATTAAAATCAGATTTACCCTGCATCATAATTTTACTAAGACTACCTTCTCCATCATCCGTCTTACCCACCCCAAACCCCTAGCCCTGCAAAGAGGTTAGGACAGAGACAGGATCTGCAGCTCAGAAACAAAAGAAGAAAAGAAAACTGAGACCTGCAGCGGTAAGTGACTGGTCCAAGGAAACTTCAAACTGGAACTGAGTCAGGCAGCCCATCAGCCCAATCAAGAGGCCTTAGCCAGATGGGTCTTAGGCATCAATCCCAGGGCAGCAACCCTGGGGTGGTACCATAGGGTCCCAAAACCTTCTTGCCTTTTCTCACAGCAACAGCAATAATAGCTAATGTTTTCTAAGCATATTCTAAGTGCTGGGCCCTGTACTAGGTATTTTGCATGCATCATATATTTAATCTTTACAACATCCTTATAAAGTAGGCATTACTATTGTCCTCATTTCAATAGAGGGTCAGGGACTGAGGGTCAGGGAGATGAAGGCACTCGCCCAACATCAGACTGCCAATTTGAGGCAGAGCCAGAATTGGTACTAATTTCCAAGCCTGAGCTCTTACCTTTACCTGGCTGGGGAGGGTGGGGCCTGTTCTGGAGTTCTGTGGAGCATCTCTATCTCCCAAGACACCTGGCAAGGGCTTGGCACATTGTCAGGGCTCAGAAAATGTGAGAGGAAAAGAGGGAAATAAACAGCTCTGGGTCCCCACTGGCAAGTTAACAGCATAAGCTTGCAGGAGGACATCGGCCCCTAGCAGACAAAGTATCTTTGCTGTCTAATTGTCATCCCCTAACTTTAGTGGGTTCACTCATGCACCAGCACCCACAGGTTCGCCAGACCTGGTGCTAGGCACTAGGAGGCGTGTAAAGTGCTTGAAAACCTCATGGTCTGCTATATCTAAGTGAAGTCACACAGTCACCCCAAAGTCGAGCAAAAACAAGCGGTGAGAAAATACAGTGGAGGAAAGATTTCATTTTTAATAGTAACAAGCAAGGTGACATACCTAACAAGAAATGTGAAGGGCCTCATGAAGGAAACTTCCATACACTTAGAAGGACAAAAAAAAGACTTCAGCAAAGAGAAAGGCATTCCTATCAATCCTCCCCAAGTAAATACATGATGTAAAGCAATTCCAATAAGAATACAAGTAAGTTTGTTTTTGAACACCACAAGCTGATTCTAAAGTTCATGTGAAGAAATAAACAAGACTCACCAAGAAAACTTTGAAAAAGAGGATCCAGGCAGACCCGCCCCTGCCAAACATTAAAACCTACTATCTCAACAGTTAAGGGACTGGCACAGGAATAGGCACAAATTCATATGGGGATTTAGTGTACAGAAATAAGGCATCCCAAACTATGGGAAGAAAGACTGTTCAATTACTGGTGTTGGGACAATTGGATAGCTCTCCAGAAAAAAAAAAAAAAAAAGTTGGATTCACACCTCATATCAAATGCCAGGATAAATTCCAAAAGGATCAATGGTTTAAATGTAAAAATAAATCCATAAAATACTAGAAGAATATAGAAGAAAATCCCTTTATAAGGAGTGGATTCGGGCTTTCAATACCTCAAAACCCAGAATACATATAGAAAATGCTGATAAATTCATTCGAAAGCATCTGCGCGGGAGTATCACAATAGACAAAATCAACTGACAGCGGACAACCTGGGAAAACATGCAAGTCATGTGACACATAGGAGCTAAATCCTCCTGAATTACAAAAGCTCCTAGAAAAAATTGATAAGATCCAAAATCTAAGATAGAAATGAGCAAAGGATAAGAACATCAGTGAGGAAACACAGAAAGATGCCTAACCTCACTCGTAATAAAGGAAATGCAAATTAAAACTGATATCCACTTTTCACCTATCAAATTGATAAAAAGTTTGCGCTCCCACCTTTACTGGTAAGGCTGTAGCAATGGTAGGACTATATATCAGCACAACTCCTAGGAAGGGCAACTTGGCAATATTTTCAAAATGACAAATCCAAATCCCCCCTAAACAGGCCATTTATTGCACAGATATACTTGGTACAGTGTAAAATGTACAGAAGAACAAAAAATAGGAAAACATCTAATTCCTTCAATAAGGGCTGGCTACATAATTTATGGAACAATTACATGATAAAATTCTATGCAGCTATAAAAAAACGGGGGAGGAGGGCTGGAGAAGCCCTCTTTGAGTGCAGTGATCTCCAAGATACAGAATGATCTCCAAGATACACTAAGTTGACAAAGCCAAGTGCAAACAACGTTCTTATAGTATGCTACCTTTTGTGTATAAAAGAGGGGATTTGAAATTGTGTATTCTGCCTTACGTGCAAAAAGAAATGCTGAAATAAGTAACACTGGTTACCTGTGGTGGGGGCTCAGAGAACCTAGGTGGATGAACAAGTAGAGGGAGATTTCACATTACGGCCATTTTTATTTACTTGGTGATTTATTTTTAAAGCCATGTGAATGCATTTCATAAATACATTTTAAAAATACAAGTAAGTATAAAATTACAACTTTGGCAGGCATTAGGATGAAAAGGTACATAGTGCTCTGAGAGCACAGCATGGGGACCTTGAATTTTCTCCCTGAAGCAGCTGCATGTGAGCCTGGACCCCAAGGCTCAGGAGTAACTAGGCGCAGGGGGTGAAAAGATCATCCAAGGCCTGGAGCATAGGGGTGGGATTCTGGTGGTGGCACTGTTCGTGAAACCCGGCACACTGAGGGGACTGTGCACGTGCTACTCTGTGGCTGAGGAGCTGCAGCGCAAACCCCACGTCTGGGGCTAGCCAACTCAGTCTCTCCAACAGGACTCACTATGTCAGAAATCCTAAACTGGCCCTTCCTCCTCAGCAATCTGGGAGTCCTAGGATACAAAAGTAATGAAAACAGCTACCCTCCTACTCTCTCACACATGACCCACTGCAGCCATCTCCTCCCTGCCTCCCAATCAAGAGAAAAGACAGACCCACTTGCCAGCCATCTCTATGTCCTGCCACAGGATACAGGCCCTACCTACCCCAGTGAGGTGCTCCTTGACTTCCTGAAGCCCAAGTATTGCTAGAAGCTTATTTGAAGAGGAGGAGAGGAAGAAAGGGAGCGGGAAGCAGCCTCTCTTTCCATCACATGGTTGGCTGGCCCAGGACCCTGCTGGGGGTGAGAGCAGGGTGGCAAGCAGGAGGGGATGATGTGACGGGCAGGCAGCTTTGGTAGCCAGCAGAGCAGCAGAGTGCAGCTCAATGTGGGCTTCTGGAGGCAGCTCAGCCCGGCCCAGCTCTCAGGATCCTTTCTGCCCCAGCCACCTGTTGTACCTCACTGGCCTTGGGCTCATTCCCAGACCCCAGTGATCATACCCTGAACCTACCCTCCAAGGTCCAAACTGGAAAACTCTCTGTGGGTTTTTGCCATGAGACCAGGAAAGCCCTCGCAACAAAAACCCACAAGGAGTTTTCTAGTCAGACACAGTCCTATCTTTAGGAAGTTCTGGCCATGTGTTCTGAGGAGTTCCTGTTACAGGACCTTACCTGCCACATGGAACAGGCTTCCAGGCCGAAGCCCTCACCTGCACCCTTCTCCTGGGTCCTCAGACAATAGAAAAAAGCAGACTTCATGGAGGGAGGGAGTCTGGGATGATACAGAAACTAATAAAACACTGTTACCCCAAAATGCCTGCTCTACAGCCCCACAACCAGGGCTCTCTTCTTGAGGCCTTTATGCACGGGCAGACACATAGCCTCTCAGACACCCTATCCACCTCCTGGGATGAGGAAATGGGGTGACTTGCACTTGAGGATCTTCAAGCTAGAAGGATACTGAGCCCACCTGGCAGACCCCAAGATGATACCACAACCACTCTAACTGGCTCTCAACTCACCACGCTGACGGCAATCCCAGCTCACACCTGGGCCTGGCCCCTTTCCCAAAGAGAGAGCCCAGCCCCTTGGGCAGGGGTAGTGGGAAAGGCTGCCAACAAGAGGCAGCTGCTAAAGCTGCTGGGCTACTGTGAGGATCCCCAGGAAAAGCCCTAAGTCCATTTGGCTGGAGAAAGTTCCTTGAGGTCTGGAAGCTTTTAGGGAAAACTGAAAATTTAGAAGCAAGTTGTACAGAAGGAAGGGTTTGTTTGGGGCAAGTTCACAGTGCAAGATGGCTCTTTCCCAGGCTCCTGCACTGACAAGCCAAGAAGGGTGACTTCTTCACCCTTCAGTGGGAGCTCACCACTCCCACTGGCACAGGCCAAGGGGCAGAAAGTCAAGGTCCAAATGAGCTCCTTCGCCCGGATATGTCCCTCCACAGCCCTGGCCTGCATGGCCAAAGGCCGCCCCCTCTTCAGTGATGCTTCACCAAATGGGTGAAGATATGGCAGCTAGAGCCCTGGGTATAGAAAGGAAAGTGGAGAAGCCAGGAAAGCGCTGGACCAGGGAGCAGAAGGCATGGGTCCAAGCACCTGCTCATACTCCCAGCCCCTGAGACAATCACCTGAGCCCGGCCGCCCCCACAGAGAGTGTTGTAGCCAATAAACTGCAAGTACTGGGTAGGGGTGAGGCTGAAGGGAAAAGAAGCATCCCATTCTTCTCGGGAGAAAGCTGAGTTCACGTGGGCAGAATCCCCACTGCCAAGGAGAGCTGAGACAGGTAAGTGTAGCCAGGGCCACCCCCAGTGTCATGAGCCCATCAAACAGCCCGACAGGCCCAGATTTAAGACTATATGCAGTGTTATCACAAACCCCTCACAGACCCAGTTAGAGCCACCAAAGCAGTAAGCCAGGCTGGGAAAGCCTATCGTTGGCCTCTGGAGGCCATCTCTGTCTCTCCTGCTTCCTAAGGAAGGTCAAGCTTTTCCTCCACTTTCTGCAGGGGTCAGGGAGGTGGAAGAGTCCTCTGCGGCATCCCTGCAGCTGGGAACCATGATAGCAAGCTGGTGCATCCAGAATCCTCTCTCCGGCTTTGATCCATAAGTATTTCTGACCATCCAAAGATGCAGCTCCTGCCAAGCCCTGTACTCATCTCCCATGGGGTCTGCACAGAGACTGTGCCTGTGGGCTGGGTTCCTGGCCTCCCAACACAGAGGTCCTCCCTCTCCTATTGAGGCTGGTGCCACAGCCTGGCCAAGCAGAGGTCAGGTAGGAGTTGACTGGGAGCAAAGTCTTGGCCAGGATGGTAGCCAGGAAGGCCCAGAAGGCCCCTCTGCCTCTCCTGCTCTGAGAGGTTGGGACTTGGCCTGCCCTTGCCGCTGGGCATCTGCCTGCCCTACGTGGGACATCCAGTATAGGGACTTGCAAGACAGATAAGTCAGGAGTTGATTATGTTAATTAAGCATTCTCCTGATTGTTTATAGATCGCCAATGACTTACAAGAGCACTGAACAGACTCTGAGAAATTAAAATGAGGAGCTGCTTACCAGTTACAAACCAATCCATCAGAAATGAGGCATTGCTGGCATTTGCCATAAGGAATTACACTTCACATAATCCTGATTTGCACACAGCTCCCCAGAAATAGAACTGGGGCATAAAAGAGGGACATGCCCACACGTGCCCACCCACAGCACCCATGCCTACTCTAGCAGCCCCTGCCCTGCACTTCCACAGCAACCACGGGCAGCTAGAGGGGTGGAGCTGGTACCCTGGCAGATAGTACCAGGTCCCCAGGCTTCTGTTTGCTACACACTTGAGCTAAAAGTTTCCACATAAAAATCTCCTTTTTGTGGGCCTGCCAGGGCCAGATGGGGAAAGAATGAGCTTGGGCAGCCTGGATGGGACGTCAGCAGCAGCATCCCTGGGGCTTCAGAATCTCTTTGGAGAGCCAGATCCCAGGCCAGGCCAGGCAGGAGCTGACACATGAGCCAGGGCAAGGCCCGCCTTTCCAGAGGGTGGGTGGCTGTCAGGCCAGACAGACAGTACTCGCCAGAGAGGAGCTTCAGAATTCATCAGCGACTCGTTCTCAAAAAGGTTTACTTGTCTTGTGTCATGCTTCAGCAAGGCCAGATTTGGGAAAACTGAAGCTGAGTGATGTGGCCCATTATCATCATCATATTTACTTAGAGCACCCTATGTGCAAAGTGCTTCCTGCATATTCTCTCATTTAAGTCTCATAACCATGAAAGGTACATACGGTCATCTTCACTTTCTAGACAAGGAAACTATGCCTCAAAAAAACTAAGACACTCGCCCAGCCAGTCAGTGGCAGGGGAAGGATGCACAGCTGTCTGCAGGACTCAGAGGCCTGTTCTCCTTCTACACACTGGCCGGGCAAATGCCAAGCCTAGAGCTGGATAGCAAGGGTGCATCCTCCCCATCCCCCACCTCCCACAGCCAGGCAGTTCCCATTCTTACATGGCCAAAAGGGTCTAGGTGGTTGTTTGTCAGCTTCAGCTTCTGGAAAGAGACCAGCTGCCGCATCCAGTGGGCCCCCGTGGCAGGAGAATCCGGGTGGACATACAGCCTGCCTGGCATGGCCGGCTCAGCCTTCCCTGCCACCATCCTGCCAACAGAGCAGATGGAGCAGTTGAGCACCCTGGGGTCAGTGAAACCACATTCCCAGTCCCCTGTGAGAGCAAACCCCCACTGACCAGAGGGAAAAACAGCTGCAGGTCCCACCACACCATCAATTTAGGACTTCCAGAGTAGGAGGGAGGGACAGAGGAGAATGCTGAGGAGGAGAGAGAACAGTTCTGAACCTCTTTTATTTTACTGCAGTAGAAAGGGAAAAGGAGGTTTCGGGGAAACGAGATCATTTATTTCAATCACACTGCAGGGAGATTTAGGTTTCTGTGTGTTATATTAATGATTTTTAAATGCTATAAATTATACTATTTAGAGTGAACGTCTCAGAGGACCTAGACAACTCTCAAATTGCTTGCCCCAAAAGCAAAGGTAAGAAATTAATTGGTGGCTGTCCCCTCAGCCAGAGCTTGCTCTGAGTTCTAATCTAGCCCAGGGAGAGAGACTAGAAATGTGGCACTTTTCAGGACCTTGCCACCAAATCCTGCACCCTCAGCCCAATCTCTGCCCACTCCACTGCCCACCCACCACAGAGCCCAGTGTCCTGGCCAGCTGCTCTCTCGAGTGCTGCTCTGATCTCTGGGGGCAGATGGGGTGCTAAGGAGTTGGCCTCATGACAAGCAGCCCAGCATTTATTTACCTGGCCCTGGTTTGGTTTGTGCCCCAACCTGCCTGTCTCCTCCAGCCCCTTGGCAAAGGGTGTATCACCAACCCCCAGGGTCAGCAGCCTCACTCAGACTGGATGGTGGACACACAGCTTAGGACAGAAGTGTGCAGAGAAACAGGAGAAAGCCCACCACAGACCAGGTGATAGCCCTAGCTATTAATGTCCCCCAAGACAACCATTCCCATGCGCCTCCCCAGTGAAGCACTGACAGAGTCTTAACCTGCCTGGTGTTAGCAATTTGTCCATCGCTTGGTGACAACACATTCACCAAGTCCTGGTTGTCCATGACTATGGGGAGAGGACGGACCCTTGAAATCCACCAAACACCCAAACACTGCAGCTGGTTTCCAGCCCCAGCACCCCTGAGGCGGGTATGTAGACATCACTGAGCCTCTTCAGCCTGTGAAGAGCAGTTGAGGGAAGGTGGGTGATGCCACGAGGGTCCCAGGCCTCTTACCATTTGTTGTCACAGAACTTGTAGCGATGGTCATCCGCAGGGACGATGTCGATCAGCAGGATGTACTTGGTCTTAGGGTTCATGCCTGTGACTTTTACCTTGTAGCTGGGGAACATTCTCCTAGGGGAGCCAGGGGGTGAGGAGGAGCATGGACAGAGGACCGGGAGAGACAGCACAGTGAGTGAGGCAGCTAAGGCCTTTAATAGGCACTGCCCTCTGAGTGAGCAACCTTGGCCCTGGCGTAGCTGTATAACTTGCATGACTCGTTTCCCCCCTACCCCTGCTGCACAAAGAGAGGGGTTGCACTAGCTGCAGCCATCAGTCTGTGTCTAGGAAGAGAGTCTGTTTACATGGTTTGCCAAATTTACATCCCCTCTCCCCAACAATCCCCTAAGATTGGGGTCTACAAGCTGGGGGCAGCTGAAGCACAGAGACCCTGGGCAGGCTTGTAGGCGCTGCAACCCCAACCTGGCTGCCTTAATTTCCCTCCTTTCCTTGGCCAGCCCAGACACGACTGAAATTATGGGGTGCCACTATAGGGGGCCAGAGCAGATGACCTGGAAACCCCTGTCAGCTGCTTCCATAAACTATGAGTTGCCTCCTCTGGGTCATGTCTCTGTGGAAACCCTCAGGCCTTAAAACAACTCACAGGAAAAGAGAAGACTGCTATGGAAAACCTTGCTGGGTTTGGATCCTTTTGGTGTGTTTAGCAGGGGTTTTTCTCCCTGTGAATGCCTCCCCTGGGCCTATACACCCTAACTGGGTATCAGGGAAGGTCGGTCCAGGAGCTCACGGATGAGAAAGCACAGGTTCTGAAACCACCCTGCCATGCTCCGCAGCCCACAACTGACAAGCTGTGAGGACTTGGGCAACTTGCTTGAATCTCTCTGTGTCTTGGTTTCCTTATCTCTAAAACAGGGATAATATTACTACCTCATAGATTGCTGTGTGGATTAAATGAGTTAATTTACGACTATTACTACTGACCCCTGCTGCATTCCACCCTCCACAAATCAGACCTACTTCCATGAAAACAGATTCACCAAAAACCAGAATGTTTTCCACTTCTTACAGCCCATGCTGAGGCTATCCAGGACCCTGAGGCTCAGGGAACATTCTAGAGAAGGGCTTCCCCAGACCCCTCAGCACAAACACACATACAACAGCATGTACACACACCTGCTGGGGCACGGCTCCCTCCTCTGGTCACCAGGTCTCTGACACTGGGCTTCACCAGCTGGGGGGGTGAACAGAACTTCCTCACAATCCTTAATACCCCCTGCCTCTACTCAGCTGATCTTCCACAAAGGTGCTCCCCAAGAGAGGCAGGGTCAACCCTAACTGAAGACAGAGAGATGGAACCCACCCCCCTGAGCTGTAGCACTGCCCAGCCAGTCCACTATAGGAAAACCATCAGGTGGTCCTCTGCCTCTAACTCCAGATAGTATGGGACCCTCACAGCAAGCTGTCCTAGACACCTCAAACAAATGATTACAGTCCCTACTTTGTCAACAGGGGCACCAGCTTACCTGGATGAGGCAGGGCTTCCAGAAGGGATCAAGGCCTCCACAAGCTGGCAGACCCTACAGTAAGCCCAGGCCAGGACCCTGGGGCTGGGGGTACAATTCCACACTGGCCCAGCCCCCAGCTCAGCCCAGCCTGTGCCCATCTCTTGCTGGAGGCGGCCAATGAGAGCACTGTAGGGCGGGGACGTGGGGTGTGCCTCGGGTGTGCCCAGGGGCACGCTGTGCGAGTGCGCATGTGTGGATGTGTGCGTGCCTGGAGGGAGGAGGGAAGTTCTAGCTGCAAGTCTAGGGACTTATAAACCGTGTGGAAGAATTTGTCTCAGATGTCAATTGAAAGCATTTTCGAATGTCCACCCCACCCCCTCTCCAGGAATGGGGGAAGTGAGGGGGCTCAGGAACCCAATCCTCCCTCCCTCCTGCTTACCAGACCCCCTGTCGGGCCTGGGGGCACAGCTGGAGCCTGCACCACCCTTTCCTGGCCCTGCCTCTCTCCTGGTAGACCTATAGCTGAAAGGGGAGGGTGGCAGCTGCCTTACCTCCCCCCTCTCTGGGGGAAGGCCAAGAATCCTGTCCCCTCCAGACCACCATTTTCTAACTGCCACAGAAAGAGGCACAAAATGGAGCAGCCTTGGCCATGCCTGGGCTGGCCTGGCACTGGTGGCCTGCACTTAGCCTGTTTCTCCTATAATCATTCCAGGTGGCAACAGCAGAGGGCACCCATGGCTTCTCTCCAGGGCCAGCATCCACGCAGGGATGAGGAGCAAATGGCTCACTGCCACTTTGCCAGTCTTCATAGCCTTGGCTGAGAGAGCATTGCGGGGCCTCTGACCTTCCCCTTCTACTCCCTACTAGCTTCACCTCAGCAGCTCAGGAGGCCAGACTGACATTGACTAAGTGCTTTCTAGAAGGCCACTGAGGAGTCCTGTGCTCTGCCTTCCAAGGCACAGAACCACTGTCTTGTGATCTGGCCCCTCACGGAAGCTGCCACAGAGCAGATTCCTGACTGAGAGCAGCCCCCATTGCAGGCAGTGGAGCAGGCAAGGGGAGTATCTCCTAGCCTGCCTCCCCTGCCCATCAGTTCCCCTCTTCCTAGGGTGGCAGCCCTCAGAAGCCAGGAAGGTAGGCAAGATGTCACGTCTGAATGGGGAGTGCTGAAGTCCTCTGTTCTGGCTGCACTGGCCACTGGCTGGGCTCAGGAAGCTCCATTGCCTTCAAGGAACCAGATGTCTAGGTCTCTGGCAGGGTCCAATTCGGGGACTGCTTCTGGGCCATGCAAAGCAAACTCTGGGGGCCCCCAGGCACTATCATTTCCCCACCCAGGTGGCTCCAGAAGGATGAAGGGTCCACCCAGGGCAGGGGCAGGGCTGAGTGTAAAGGTGAGGCACACCTCTGCCCAGGCTAAGGGGAGAATTCAAGTCACTGTGGCCATTTGCCACCAGGTTCCTGAGGGGACTAACGTTCGAGCCTAGAGGCCGAGCTTGGGGGTATTCACCAGCTCGCATGACTCAGGCAACAGAGACCAGGCTGGGTTTTGGAGCCATGACTTCCTCGGGGCTCTACCTCTCTAATGAAACATGTGAAATGATGGAGTGAGAGATGAGTTGTTTCTGTGATTTATGACATAAAAATGTACCTGAAAACCAACACCCTATGGGGGAAAGCAACGCCTGGGAAGGAGTGGGGAGCCAAGAAGGGGCTACCTGTGTCCCACACAGGCCCTGCCACCAGTATGTGAAAGCCCCACTCCCTGTCCCTGGCACCCCGAGTACCCATCTCCTACATGCTCTCTCCCTGCACTCTCTCCCTGCTCCCCAGCAGCCGTCTGGCCCCACCCTCCCCCCCCCCTCCACAACTCCCTCTCCCTGCTCCCAAAGTTCCCCACACACCCCTGGGGCTCCTATTCCCCGAGACAGATGGGGCACCCCCCGCCCAAACTTGACTGAAAACGGCTCCGCCAAGGAAATAAACAAGCAGCCTGCTCCGACACACCAGAGAAAGGAGATGAAAGCCCGGGGTTTCTCCTCTGATCATGAAACAGGCTCTGAAAGGGTGCGGGGCTGGAGCCTTTATCTACTTCATACTCGGAAATGGTTTTAGAATGAACTGCTAAGATAAGCTTCCTTAGACGTTTGTCGGTTTCAGAGGCTTGCGGGTGTTGGGCAAGGGTTTCAGAGCATTTTGATTTTGGCAATAAACCCACAGAAGTGAACTCAGGGCTGAGACAGGGCAGGCAAGTTGTAGCTGTGCTCAGAGAGCTGTGGAGCTCCTGGCCAAAGTGGTTGCCAAATTCAAGGCGCTGACTTACTCGTGGCACCACATCCTGGCACCATATCCTGGGGACAGGGACAGGATGGGGGCAAAGAACAGCAAACCTAGGGGGCTGCCAGAATCTCTCTGGCAGGGCCCCCAAACCCTAACCTGACAGTAGCAGCCCTGAATTCCCTGGGGGTCCCGGGGACTCCAGAAGCAGCTACATGCGCCTTCCCTTAAGTGCAGGGGAAATCCAAATTGAAGTGCTGAGAAGTCCAGAGAGTGGTTTCAGGGGCAGGATGGTGGTGACTGGGAGGGCGCAAGAGGGATTCTGGGGGCTGATAATGTTCTGTTTCTTTTTCTAGATGGAGGCTACATGGGTCTCTTCATTTTGTGCAAGTCTTCAGAGCTGACACTTATGATTTGTACACTCTTCTGCAGAAATGTTCCACTTTAATAAAAACTTACACCAAAAATTATGTATGTGTATACACATATACCCACACCTTGAAGCCCCAAATCTGTAAAGAACAGGCCACAGGAAAGGGCAGGGGGCCACTGAAAACCCCAACCGTCTTTCTATCGCTAATGTACAGGGGTCTTCGGGAAGAATCCGGGGTGTGCTGAGAAGAGGCCAGAGCCCAGCAAGCTAAAGTTAGGGTGGAGGGTGCTGGTGCTGCCTTTACTGAGACCAAACCAAATGATTTCTGAGAGCAATGACAGACTACTAAAGTGATTTCTACTTTTGACACACATACGCATAAACACACAGTTTTCTAATTCACCCAAAGCATTTTTAAGAAATATTTTCCCGGACGGGAGGGGCGGGGGTGAGGGTATGTGGAATGGATGCTGCTTTGGAAGGTCAGTTGGTTCTCTTAGATTTTTTTTTTAAGGCACTTCCTTCTGATAGACTTTTGCTTTCAGAAAATACTTTAAAAAGAGATCAAAGCACTCTCTCCCCAACCCACTTTCCCAGTGTCTTCAACCCTTACTTCTCTTATCATCCACGCCACTGGGCTCTGACGCTCTGTATACAGAGCGAGGGCAATTGGCTTTGAAGCCCCGGATTAAACTGGGCCAAATCCTTGCCTCAGAATAACAAACAATACAGGTTCAACAGGAGTTCTCATCGGTAGTTCATTTTTCAAACACAAATTCACTGTCACTAACACAAGCAACATTGAACTCAACAGGCTATGAAGTCTGATAGTGGAGATTTATCTGGTGGCAAAACCATGACCTAGGAGTAGGGCAGTTAGACAGTTAGGAAATTTTTGTTTTTAGGAGGTTTATATTTAAATTTTTGTGAAGCTCACTTTTATCTATGTTTGGGAGAAAATGCAGTTTCTCGCATGTATCAAGGGACTTAAGGAGGCCAAGAGAGGGGTCTGCTCTCTGCAGTTATCAGCATGAACCCTCTGGCTGCAGGGGCCTGACGGGACAGAGACTGGCTGGGGAGGGGTTTGGTCCCCAATTTATACCCGACATCAGGGATTCCTGAGCATTCAGAAATTGGTGTCTCACGCTGTGGTTGGCATGTTGCTCAACTGTTTGTCAATTCAAAGTCACTATCCAATGAAGGGGATTCTTTTCTCCTTTACCTACAGGCTTTCAAGGATGCAAAGAGCCAAGGCAGGAGGCTTGTGACCCAAGTACTCAAACTGGCTTGAGAACACACTGGCTCTACCCTTCTCCAGGGCCTGCTCCTGCCCAAGCAGATGGCAGTTATCATGTCCCTAACCAGCCAGGACCACCAGGACAGAGCAACAACCCACAACGAACAGAGCCCTATTAAAAAAAAAAAAAAAAAACGAAAAAAAGCAATCAAAGGAATTTCTCAAGTTGGGGTTTAGTTTTGGGAGGAGGGTGCATCATCTGCTTGGCTTGTGCAGACCTGGCAGTTGCCTAACTTCCCTTCTCTACGGTTTGGTTTATGTTCTCTCAGTTCTCCAGCTCTAGCAGTCTAGGAATCCATGATTCAAGCAAGGTTCAGGAGAAAGGTCCAGACTGTTGAGAAATGGAAGTGTCCCAGGAAGGGTTCCAGTAGAGTTTGGGGAGCAGAGAGAGTCAGTGGACAGGATGTTGAAGGGCCACAAGCCCAAGCAAAGTAAACTGCTTCCAGAGGCCACCCTTGTGGGGGAGGTGATGAGGGAAGGGAAGGAGGCACAGTGATCTGAGCAATAAAAGCAGTCTCGGGAGAGGGTGGGCAGCTACTCAGGAGGAAATGGGGTCTGTGAGAACCGGGGGCTTGTGGGTTTGGGGAAGATGAGGCAAGTGACTTTCTTAAGGACTAGATCTCATGCAAGGATAACTTTCTGCCAGAGAAATGAAAGGCTATCATGAATCCATAATTGGCCAACATCATCACAGCCATTTTAAAATTATTATCATTCCCTAAGCTTCTACTGGAATCAGCACAAACACCTGCCTGAAGCAGGTCACCTCTTGAAATGTATATGTGTTGGGGAGGAGGAGGATGGAGGACCCATGCAAAGGCAGGAAACTCCACCAAGGAGAACCACAAAATGCCTTTTGTTTAAAATGGCAGAAGCCAGGCATGCCCAGAGAACATACTGGCCATTTATTTTCAACAGACAAGGTTATTTTTGCTGCCTAAAAATGGAAGTTCTGGACCTTTTTCTTCTTTCCTTCTCTCCACATCAGCAGGCACAAGAAATAAATCCCCCTTTCACACCTGTAATACACTTGACAATTCACCAAGCCCCACCCAGTCACATGATGCCCTGGCTTGAGTCTCACAGTAACTGGATAAGGAAGGCCGGCAGGCAGGTCTATAGTCACCATTTACCTGACACTACTGAGCTACAGGGAGGTTTAGTGACTTGCCCAAGTGCACTCAGCTAGGAAGAGGCAGGGCTTATGACACCTGGCCCCCACTGTGCTCAGTGACCACTCCCCTGCCACATCCTCCTTCCCCATCTCCATCCCCCAAATGCACCAAACTCAGCCTCTAAAATCAACCTGCTTCTTCCCCTGATAAAGGCCCTGGGTAGTGATGTGAGACCTGCCCAACTAAGACATGAGGGTGGCTAAGTGCCCAGACCTCACCCTCAAAAAAAATAATGAAAGCTTTACAAGGCCTGCCAGGGAGCCAAAACAGGAAGGACCACAGCACCCCTACACTGCACATTGCAAATCCCTCGCTTTTTGTTTCCTTTGAATATCGTGTCATTCCCTAAGCTGTTTAGTAAGTAGACTGAGTTCTCTAAAGAGTAGAAGAAAACGCTGAGTGGATGCCAGACGTTTCTGTAATTATTATCAGCCAGCATTTCCTATGTGTTTACATGTGCCAGGAGCTGTGCTAGGTGCTTTACATACAACTGCATGAAGCAGACCTGTTCTTTTATACATGGAGTGAGGAGGGGGCAGAGACCCTTAAGTACCTGGTCTGAGGGTTACACAGATGGAAGTAGCTGAGTTGGAACTGGACCCTCCCCGCCCCAACCTCTGGTCTGACTCCAAATCCTTGGCTCTTGATGCTTCACCATCTTCTTCCTCCGAAAGCCCAGTTATGGGCCACAGCCATGCAAAGGGACATTTTCATACCTAACTTGTCCCTGAGGGCCAAATCAAGTGTATGTATGTGGAGGAGGCAGAGTAGGTGGGGAGGAGGTTCCTAAACCCGAACTTTCCAGCGTCTCTGTCTACAGCAATCCCCGTTCACCTGATAACTGCTCTTTGCCATTCCTGCCCCACCCCAGACATGCTGCCCCAGAGAATCTCTCAGTCATCCCCCGGCTGTGTCTTCCTCCTCTCATCCTCTCCTCCCTGTTCTCTCCCACAGACACCAGCGCATTTTAAAGATGTTTCCACTTTATAAATCATCTCTCTCTGGCAGCCACCCCAGAGCTGCTCCCCGAACAAGACATACACACAGCCCAACAGTGGTGCCTTCCTGTGCCAAAGACCAGGCTGGAAACAGAGAAGCAGTACCCCTGGGGTGAGAGACTTACGGTTTGAGCTACTCCTGAAAAAGTTATGAAAATTGAATAGTATGGTCTCCTTCCCTTTCCCCATTTGCTGAGGGGCTTCTCTGGCTCCCCAACTGCTGCAATCCGGAGAGAAACCCCAGTGGTTCCCAATGGGAGGGGGACAAAGCAGCCCCCCAGGGGGTCAAAAGTGCTTTAGTTGGGACTTTGAGCAATGCGATACTTCTTTGCATTTCATTTGCATAGCACTGCCCCTCCCCCCAATCCTTCCCTCTCAGCACCCTTGCTGGGGTAGCCCTAGGCAGGCTTCTGTCCCAGTCTCAGGCTGCAGCGAAATGTGCCCTTTAGGACCAACTGGCAGAGGAGATTCCTACAGGCTCCCAGGCTGGGACCTGAACTACTTCTAAGGGAGCCCCCCTGGAGATCCTCATTGCTCCCACCCGCCATCCCCAGAAGTAAATCTCCAGCGCTGACCTGCCCGCCTTGGTGATGATCATCTCGGTGCCCGCCTCATGGAACTTCTTCCAGAGCTCCTTCTCATGTAGCCCCACCTTGATGTTCTCGATGGTCTGGGGATAGGAGGGAGGGGGACTCATGTGTGCCTGGCCCACGGCTCCATGTGGAGCCTGAGGAAAAAACACAGACCTGAAGGACTGCGCACACACAGCCAGCCTGGGAGAGCCCATGACTCAAGATTTTGTCTCACAAAATTATTTCGAATTATTGGTGAATTTAAAAAACAACTAATCAGTGGCTGAATCTCCTCCTTCCGGGCTGCACCTACAGATGGGCCCGCAGAGGACACAAATATTAACTGGCCCAGGTAGACAACACTCCTGCACACACATAAACACGTCTGTCGCCAGGCACAGGCTTGCAGACAGACACACGGACACAGGGAGAGGCGTGCACACACCCTCAGCCAGACGCGCACCGCAGACACTGCACACAGATCGACACAGGCCCGATTCTGTTCATTGTGATCCTCTGGTTATCAAGGTGAAGGCTGTCGGCGACCTCTCCATGGCGTTGGAGCCCCCGCAGCGGCTCCCCTGTGCACCCCAGCCGGGTTGACTCTTCCCGCCTGGTCACAGGCATTCGCCACCCCATTCTCCACCGGCTAACCCGGGAGTAGTGGGAGCTGCACGCTTGTCCTGGGCTCGCTCTGCTGCCCCAGGAGTCTCTCTCTCATGCGGGCTGGTTCCAGAGTAGCCCTGAGGGCTAAAGTGGAGAAGAGCCCAAAAGGCAGAGAGAGTGAGCCCTGCCCAGTGGACAACAGGCAGACAGTCCCAGACGCTGCCAGGTCCCCCTGAAAGCTAGTCCTGCCCACAATTGGACGGAATGACGGACACCGGCGGCCCTGCAGACAGACCGACGCCGAACCTTTAACCGACGGCTGGCGCAGCCCTACCTGCTCAGCTGCAGCGGCGACGTCGGCGCCCGGGCCCGGGGGGCTGCCGAGCGCTGCTCCGCTGAGGCCCGGAGCGGCCAGCGCGGGCTCGGGGGCGTTGGCTGCGCTGGCCTCGCTGAGCGCTGGGCCCGGGGCCCGGAAGGCCTCCTCACTCTCCGACAGGCCCTTCTCCTGCAGCATTTCCTGCGGGCACAACACACACGGAGTCACTCGCCCAGGTCCACACTCGCCAAAGGCCCCAAGGCCCTCTCCAGCCGAGCTGAGGCTTCGTGCGGGGTGGAGGCCTCCTTGGTGCACGTGGACCCCGCCTCCTCCTGAGCTGGGGGAGGGAGCGTGCAAGAAGGGCAGGACCCTTGCCCCCACCCTCCGGGCTCTGGACCTGTGAGGGTCTGCGTGTGTTCAATGTCTGCCTGCCCCCGGTGTGGGGCTGTAGAGATGAGTAGGTCTAGGCGAAGGACCGCCCTCTCAGCGTTGCCCTAGCTGCACCCCGAGTCCCTCCCTCCTGCTGGGTTCCAATGGAGCCTGAGGCCTGGGTCTTCTTGGCTGTCCAGACCTCACTCTTGGCCCAGGGCAGCCAAGACACTTCCTGGGCATGCAGGAGAGCAGAGGCAGGCCGGGAGGGCAGGGCCCAGGCTCCTGAAACTCCACACCTGTTTGCAGTGAGGACCTAGGGCTGGGCGGCCCTTGAGGCCGCTACTCACCCATCTGCCCTAACCCAACCCCTCAGAGGGAACTCAGCTAGAGACTTCCTGAACCAAAGGCTTTGACTCTGACACATTCCCACTCACGGATACCCTCTTCCCACACTGGCAAAAATATCCTCACACCCAAACACAGCACCCTCACACAGCACCCGGAGCAGCCACGCTAGGGCCACTCCCATCCAGCCCCTGAACTTGGCCAGGAGCCTCCCCAGCCCTGCCCTCACATTCACACCCGCCGGCTCCTCCACTCACATTTTAGCTCCAAAGCACTCTGTTTTGGGCCAAAGGACCCAGACCCTTCCCAGCTGAAGACCAGGCCAGTAGGGTGGGTCCAGTTCAAAGGAAGAGCCTAGCCCTGCCTCAGGGCACAGCTACATTTCCCTAAGTGTCTGAGCCTATTCACCGGCCTACCCTTGCATCTGCTCCCTGCCCGCACACAGCTGGTCCTGGGATAGCAGGATGAGAGCCCAGCCTGCAAGGAGCGTCCCTCAGGGGTACAACCCTGCACTATCTCTGCCTCCCCTTTCCACCTCCCCACTCTTCCCCATTCTTCTGGATCCGGGCAAGTTCCGGTGGAGCTTTCTGTCTGTCTGACTGCCTCTCTTGTGGACCAATGTTCCACCTTTCTCCTACTACCTTCTTTCTGTTCTCCCTGGATCTCCCTAAGCACCCCAAGGCTCAGGCCCCTCGCCCACCCCGTTCACTGGCCTCCTCACTCGGTTTAGACTTCGGCTCCCAGGGTCTCACAAAGTAAACAAGCCAAGTGCAACCGAGGAGATAAAAAGGGGCCGGGGCCAGTCTGGGTTGGGAAAAACCCATAAAGATAAGGCTGACAGCCCAGCGGTCTTGGGCTACAGCCTGCAGGGAGCAAGGCTCGCAGGGCATGGCCAGCGCCAGCACCCTCTTCAGGCCACGTGCGGTTCGGCCGAACCTCGGAAACCCAGGAGCCCCCAAACAAGGAATGCTGCCTAACTAGGATAGTTGCTCGCTGGGGCCAAGGCGCTGGTGCCGACTGTATCTGGCGCCCAGCCGGGTTGGGTACCGGCGATCCGCGGGTCCCAGGTGTGGGGGCCCGTGGGGCCAGAAGGAGGGGCCGTCTCGCGCGTGGTCCGCCTGACCACTGGGTCCTCTGCTGGGCACTCGTCACACCCACAGCGGGGCAACGGAACCCTCCGGCTCGCGCTCCTCGCTCGTAGTCCTGCCCCGTGCGGAGCTCGTCCGCGGCTCGTGTCCACTGACGCCGGTCCCGCAGCTCAGACCGGTGACCGGGCCTGCGCGGTGCTCTCCTTCCCTTCTTCGGGTTTTACCTCTTCCTTTTCACTCGGCCACGCAGCCATATCCTGACCTCGCGGCAGCTTACCCTCTCCGAAGCTCCGCGCCAATTTCCTTTTTTCCCGCCCGGCTGGCCCGGAGCGGCCGTTCCCGCGGTCCCCGGCTCACTCGGACGCCTGCAGGGCCGGGTCCCGCACTCTGCGGAGGCCCGCAGCCCGCGCTCGTCGGTCCTTCACGTCGACCCCTCCGCGGGCGCCGCATGTCGCTCCTCGCCCGTTGCGATTGGGTCCATAGCTTTCAGCTGCCTCGTTTTCCAAAGAGGACAGCATTTTTCTTTTCACTTTGAGGTTATTGGTGATATTTCCTTTGCACTGGAGGAATTGTTACTATTTCGTACTATATTTAATATTTTAATTATTTCTACTATCAGAATAGTATTCTGGTTAGTTCAGTAACATTAAGAATATTTATCCGATCACATGAATTATTACTACTTTTTACCTTTACTACTACATGGTTAAAGTACTGGTTTGATTCGTTAAATTATCATTATTAAATATGTTGTTGCTTTCCTGTCATTGCTCTATCAGTCCAGGGCCTCCTATTACCAATAACTAGGTAATTTTATATAATGTTCTAATAGGTCCTGTTAATGTATCGTTATTTTTAATTTTTGCACCGTATTTCTAAAATGTTTTTTGCTAGCCCTTCATTCTGTTTATACTTTGTCACACTGTTAATACCTTGTTGTTTACCATAACTTGATAAAATTGTTCTCCAAGTTTATGTTAATTTTTTCACATCCTTATAATACTTCTTGTTATCTTACCATAATTTGTTTTGTTAGAATTGTTTATAATACTCTAGTATTATTCTTCATCACATCGCAACAATATCTTGTTACTTTGTCATTATTTGTAACGTTACAGATCTTAATTTGCTAGTTATTTTTCATCACTTCATTACTTCTTGTTACTTTGTCATACTTTGTAATATTGCTGTAGCTCTTAATACTCTGATTATTTTTCATCACATTGGTATAATACTTCTTATTACTCAACCATTATTTATAATGTTGTGACTATTAATACCTTGGACATAAATTGTCTTATTACTCCAGCAATTCTTGTTACTGTGTCCTTATTTATATTACTATTGCTTTTAAAATTTTAGTTAATATTTGTTTTAACAGTTCGGTATAGTATCAATAATACATCCTATGATAGTATTCTGTCACTACTACCACTATTTCCCTCAATAATTTTCATTGTTCACCTTTTTTCCTACAGTTTCCTACGGTTTCCTACAGCTTAGTAATGTGTTACATTATTATTATATGTTAAAATATTGCTGTTGATTTTAATACAATAGTTCTTACATTGTTCCTATATTTGCAGTCACTTTGTCTTCAATCCTTTTAAAATTATGATTACTATTTTCACTTGATTCTGAAAGTGACTATTATTTTATTAAGTCCAAGTGTTATATCAAGTTATGCCGCTCAGCCCTGTTTCTTTGGTAATTGCTCATGTTCTGATAATTTTTTATCTTTGATCATTATTTTCATATAATGTTCCTTCCTTTAATTTTAAGAAGTCTGTTGCATCAAAGACTCTGAAGTCCCGTATTACGATCACTCACATTTCTACACCGATTTTCGCCACCAGTACCCAGGCCCTCTTCCTGGGCCTTTCACGTCCTGCAAACACCAATTTCAAAGCCACCCCTTTGCCTGTCACGACTTAACCTTGTTCCTTTGGTGCTGGTGCTGTCGTTTCCATGCGCTTGGTTTCCTGGACCCAATTCGTGGCGTTATTCTTAGAGGAGGGCTCAAGCCCCAACCCCTGGGTGTCGGCGGAAGACAGCCGCTCGACTTGCGGCACTTACACGCCTCAGAGCCAACTTCCTTGCAACCTTGCCTGCCCCCGAGGTTCTTACCCCAGTTGCGTTATTCGTCTCTTTTCAGCTCATCCTCCTCGACCCTGCGCCTAATCCTGGGCCCCCTTGGCCCCTGCCCCGCACATCGCCATCCCGCTGGAACAGACACTCACCCTAACTGCGCCGCCGCATGCGGAGGTCCACTGCAGGCTCGGGTCTGAGGAACACGGGCGCGGGACAGCCTGGGCTCCGACTCCGTGCCGCTGAGTCAGGGTCCCGCTGCCCGCCGTGCCCTCGGGGCCGGACACATCCCGGCTCTGGAGCGGTCCCTTGATCTCCAAGGCTGCACTTTGGGGCCTCAGCTCCCTCCTCCTTCCTTCCTCCCTCCAGGGCCCCCCCACCCGCGCTGACGTCGCAGCTGTCAATCAGTCCGCGCCCGCTGCCCCCCAGGGAGGGAGGCTCCAGGGTCCCCAGGCTCCGCGGCCCCTAGGACGCTGAGCCCCAAGCTAGTCGACTGCTCCTCCACCGCGTGGCCCACTGCCCTCCCCGTGGCCCTCGGGACCCGCTGGCCCGGTAGGGGCTAGGAGCCCCGCATGGTTTAGATTAGAGAGGCGGGAAGAGAGGACGAGCGGCCGGGCCGGGCCGCTCTCAGCCAAGGCTTGACAACCAGGACGGTTCGCGCGGCCCCGCGGTGCCCGCAGCCTGCGGCGCTCCACAGCCCAGCCTGGCTCCTACAGGAGCCCACTTCCAGGCAGTGGCCTCCACCGACCCCCAGGCCGCGGGCTCCCGGCCCGCACACACCCCCTCTCTGAGACCTACTCCCAGCCGTGCACGCGCACTATTTGCGAGCCCATTTTCCGGGGTCGCAGGCGCACACGCGTCTCACCGGCCCACACTCCTTTTAGCGACCATGCCCATCACACGTCCTCACACCTACAGGCTCCGGGACGGTCCGGGCGACCCGGGCACGGCCTTGTCTGGGCACAGACCCTCTGCTCACCCGCCCTTCCTCGTCCTGGCCCAAGGAGCAGCGGGTGCTGGCCACAGCCAGGCGCGCCTCAGAGAGACGGAGACGGCTGCGGAGGTCACGGGTAAAGGCAGGCCCTGCACGGGCAGGGAGGAAGCCCAGTGGCCGGGCATGGAGTGGCGGCGGCGGCGGGGAGGTGCTGGGCCTGGTCTCAGCTCAGGCCTTGATGGAGCCCAGGCAGAGCTCGAAGGTGCCAGGCTTGGCAGAGCCTCTTGCAGAAACTGCAGCCTAGGGCCAGGACTCTACCGCCTGCAGCTCCTTCAGATCCTGAAGTGCTGAAGAGGAAGCCCGATGTCTGCCCCAGTCTAGGAAGGGGAGACTGGGGAGCATCCCCCTCCTAGCCAGCGGGGCCTCAGCCTTCGTGCCTCAGAAAGGGAGGCTCTCTGCGCCTAGACCTGCCTGCCTAATCTCTGACTCCCTCTGTCCCACTTACCTCTATGTCTCTATCTCTTTCTGTACTTCCCCACAGGACCCTGCAGCCCCACAGGCATGTGGACCTTTGTGGACTTCAGTCTATGCCCCAGCCTGTCACACACCCAGAATCCTGGGGCAAGGATAGGTTTGCCTACCCATCCTCAAAGGTCCCAGAATCCTCTGTCAATAAGGACTCCCAGATTAGGCCCTGAGTTCTTAGCAAGGGCTGCATCCCTCCCTCCAATGGTGTCCCCAAGCTCTCCAATCAGCTTTTGTTCCTTTCCAGATTCTGACCTCAAATCAGATTGAAGGCAACAGGACAGGAAAACTCCTTTCCTGGATGGGTCTGTCCCTTTTCTAATGCTAGGAAATGGAAAGCCAGCATCAATGCCTCCCTCACCCCCACCCTCTGCCAGCCCCCAACTCAAAGGAGAACGCAAAAGACTAACTTGGAAAAGCCAGCTCCTGCTGCTCTCAGGAGCCTGCAAACCAGCTCAAGAATCCCTATCACCCCCAGCAGCACCAGATCCCACGACCCCATCTTCCCTTCATGACTCCTCTCATGGAGTTCCAAACCAGGGAGGGGAAGTAAGATCTAAGAGGGGTGGAGAAGTTCAATCCTCCCCCAATCCTGCCTTCTCCTGGAGTGGAGAAAGGGAAGGCCTCACTGTTTCAGGAGATGCCTGGGGAGTCATGTTTCCTGTGTTAGGGAGACCTGGATGACATGCCTCAGCTTCTGCTCCCAAGCTCCCTCCCATGCCCTCTCCAGCAGCCTGTAGGGAAATCCCTTGCAAATAAATAGCATACAGACCAACCAACCAACTACCCTGTGGAATGGTGAACAGGAAGGGCAGTGAATCACCAGGTACTATGGGAAGACCAGAGTTAGGCCAGACTCCGGAAAGAATTTGTTGACAGTCATTGGAGGAAGTTCATAATGAGACAATATAGTGTAGCTCTTTTAAAAAACTAGACTGGAGCCTTTCTGGAGACTCATGGGAGACAGTCTGAATCAATATCAACTGGCCCATGATGATGTGGAAAAGTGAAATACGGAAGGGACAGGCAAGGCTTTGACAATGAAAAGGAAGGGGCAAACCAGCCGGCAAGCGAGTAAGAGAGAGGTTATACACACGCATTCCCCATTACTACCCTGGAATACCTCATCTCACTGATTCTAAGACACACATTTCTCACATTTTGACATCTCTGAAATAGGATCCATCTTATAGTCAATGGTTTAATTAACAGTGTCATAGTTTAATTAGCACTGTTTTTTCTTCTTAGTGGTATATAAAATAATAGCCTATAACTGATGAAGTATATAGTATTTGCTAATAGCCTGTGGAGTAAAGAAAAAGATCAATTTTTTCCCTCCACAACTGCTTTGAGGAGTTCAAAGTACAAAAACCCTCCTCAACCAGCTAACTAAATAATTGACTGTAATCAAGTATCTAACACTCTGACTTGGGTTGACTTAGGGAAAAGTGCTCAGGTTTGGTGTCAGGTTGACCTTGGTTTTGAAACCTGGCTCTGAGTCTTGGCTCACCATTTTGCAACTGTGTGACCTTGGGCAAGTCCCTTAACACTCACATAAAATGGGATAATCACACCAATCTATTAGCTCATTGTAAGGATTACCTAAATTAATGCAAATAAATGCCTGGCATGTGGTAGGTGGTTGATCAAGGTTAGTTCCCAAGTATTTTTAAAATTTATCTTACTCTTCCCACCCCCGCTCCCCCCGCTGCTTTTCCAGAATGGTTGTGATGGTTTATAACCAAAATTAGCTAATAAAAATACAAATTAGGGTCAAGGAAAAAGGAGAAAGCATATATGCTATTACTAAGTGCTGACAAAATTGTTATAATGGAGAGTAAAATCTGGCTTACCAGCAGCAGGGAAAAATAGTGGTTCTCCATTTCAATAACGTGGAAACAGTAACTCTTCAGTGAACAATGGAAAAGCAAACTTTGTCCTGGCCCTAAATTTTAAAGTAGTTTCTCATGTAAATTTCTATTATTTTATCTGTACAGTGTTTTACCATTTACAAAGTGGTGTCAAAGCCTGTCTCATTTGATGCTATATTAATTCCATTTTGCCTCTATTTTATGGATTCACTCATCCAAAGAAATATGTATCAAGTGCTTACCATGTGCCAGACACATAAACAGAAGGAAAGGCCAATTAACCATGCTATTAGTTAGCCAACTGATTGCCTAACTAGCTACTAACTGCAAACTCATTAATGAATGACCTGCACACTAATTAATTAATCACCTAAATAATCCATCCCAGAGGGAGCAGGGGCCACAGGATAAGCTGAGGAAGCCAGTCAGCACAGTCAGGTGGTGTGCACAGAGCCTAGGGTGGATCTGGTTGAGGGTGACTACTTGAGCTGGCACCATAGTGTAGTAAAAAGCAATTACATTAAAAAAAAAAAATAAAAAAGCTAGGTTTTTGGAGCACTTGATAAATGCCAATGCCAAGCCCCAACCCAGATCAACTGAGTCAGAATCTCTGAGAGTAGAGCCAAAACTGGGCACAGTGGCATGCCTATATAGTTCCAGCTACTTGGTAGGCTGAGGCTGGAGGATCGCTTGAGCCTAGGAGTTCCAGGCAAGGCTGGGAACCACTGCTCTATGCCAATCACAGAAATCCTGTTCCCTGCTCTCCTAGTCTCCCTTGTAGCTAGGGATGGCCATATGATCCAGTGTTGGCCAATGAGACCTAAGCAGAAAACTAGAGGGGAGGAAGGTTGTGGCAAATATTTTGCTTTCTTGATAAAGGGAAAGACACTGTCTTCCTTTCCCCTGTGGATGAGATCTGTGGAGTTCCTCCAGAGACCTTTAGGCAAGAAGGATGAAAGTCATTATGCTAAGGATATAAGAGCAAAAGTATAGAAAGAGCCTGGGTTCGTTATGCATCACTGACCAGGTAAACCAGCACCAGCCTGCTTCTTGTAATGTGAGAGAAATAAACCTTGTTTCTTTTCATCATTGTTAGTCTGGATCTCTGTTACTTACAGCCAAGTACACTCCCCTGAGACATGTAAAGGTCCCAGCTCAGTGCTGAGTGACTACTGCATAAGGAAAAATACATACTAGAGTGTCTATGTGTTCTTGTGTATATATACATGCCTTCCCATCCAAACCCCTCTCCATTTCCTTCCCAGCTATGTTATTCTGTGAATGCTATAGTCTTAGGTCTGGGATACTGATTAAGCCTCCGCAAGGGAAAGGATGGATGAGGCAGCAGGGAATTTACCTGTCCCCCGTAGCTTTCTTTTTGTCACCCAGTAGCCCCAAATCGTGGTTCCAGATTCCTCAGCTCACAACCCACTGGGATTAGCGAGCTCAGGACAGCTGGGGTGAGGGCAGGAACTTGAGCTCATTCTAGGAGGTTGGAGGATTGAGCACAGGGATTGATTGGGTAGAGGTGGCAGCTGCTGCTGCTGCAGGTGCTTCCCCCGCACCACAGATGCGGGTCTGCGCACCTGACCTCTCACCCTGGCCTCCCAGGCCTTCTCCCACCTGGGAGAATTAGGAAACTTCCAGTTAGAAGGAACTGAGGACTGGGCTGCTCTGATCCCTGACCTGGGTGAGGCAGGCTGATCTGAGCCCCTGTGGGACTAAGGGCAGAGACAGTGATTCACCAACAGCACAGGTGGGTCCCTCTGATAACACTCACTGGAGACGCTACTACAGAGGTAGGGAATGAATTTTCAAATCTAGGATTTGCATAGCCTGAGCAATCTACACCTTCTGATCAAGAGTCCTCATTTGTAGGTGGGTTCTTTGAAGAAGGTCAGCTCCCCGCTCCCCCCATTATACTACATGCTCCTGAACTGCCACCTCCTTTCATTTCCTCCAGTAAGACTTCTCTAAAATACACACTTATTATTTACTACCTGTTCGAGGAAGGTTTATCTGCTAGGGTTGTGTCAAATGAAAAAAAAATTCCTAAATCAGAGAAATTATTTAATTATCCAATACCATCCCCCCCGTTTTTCTTCCTCCCTTTCATTCTTCCTAAGCATGAATAATCCAAAATTGGCTTTAAATTTGACTCTTCAGGGATATTTCAAAAGGAGGGCTGAAACAAATCAGAACTCAAAAATAGGCTATCAGTAAGTGGGCTATCAGAAAGCCCTTGGAATTTTAAGTTGAAAAATCTGAATTCAGTTCCTCAGCAGGCTGTTTACAGAGGGACCTAGAGCATGATCAGTTTTAAGGCTCTGTTTCCTCATCTATAAACGAATTTAATAACAGCCATCTCATAGGGTGGTAGAAAGGATGAAGTGATGTCACATAGATAAAAGTGTTTTGAGGGCTCACAATAATAGCCAGCATTTATTGAGCACCTACAATGTGCCCAGCAGGATTCTAAGAACTTTATGAGTATTATCTCATTTCAGCCGTACCACCTTATCAGGTGGGTACTATCATTAACCCAATTTTACAGATGAAGAAACGGAGGTCAGATAATTTGCCCGAGGTCATACAACCAGGAAATGAAATCAGGCTTTGAAGCCAATTAGTCTGCATCTTCAGTGCTTATGCTTTTAAAGGTTTTATTTGTTAAACAGGGATAACAGGGAGAACCTGATGCCTGACACACAGTAACACTCAAATACTAGTATCATTATTATAAATAGGACTTGCCCAAGATCTCACAGAAAGAAAAGAGGTCATTGGACCTATAGGACTCTACAGCTCAAGATCATTAGCTATTACTCTCATTTATGTTCTAGAAAATAAAATACCCACCCAGAGACCAAAGACTTAATCATCTTTCTCTCCAAATTTTCAAAAGAGCAACACCTCCAGCATCCCTCATGGTCCCAAGAACACTGTGCTCTGTCTCCCGCTGATCCCCACCAAGCTAACCACTGGAAGAAAGCAGAGCTCACAGGGGTGGGCTGTTCATTCACCAGGACACATGGTTGAAGGATCAAAAAGCATTGTACACACAGATGCTACTGTAAGCTTTTCATGTGCAAAGATGGTGTTGAGGCTCCTTTCCAGCTAAGAACATGACATTGGCCAAAAAAGGCAAATTCTTCACTAAATCAGACAGAAATGAAGATAAGGAAAAATGTGCTTTCATCTGGAATAAAATTCTCTATAACAGGCCACTGGAGAAAAAGCCTCCTGCTGCTGCTCCACACCCCATATACTTGGGCACAAGTCCACTTCCCCAGAAGTAATCCAGCTCTGGATGTGATGGGAGACACTGTACGGTTCGCACAGAGGACTCAGAATACTATTCTCTCTCCTTCCTGGAGTCTGACCAAACACAAAGCCAAATGACTCATGGTAACAATGCTGAATGTTTGTCAAATGAAATACCAACAACAAGCACATCTTGGTGCCCTTCACTCCCTCTCCATATCACAGGGCCCTTATCCCAGCTTGTACCAAGCTCAAACCTCTTTTACACTCACAGTCCCAAGAAGCTGTGTCCTGGAGTTTCCTGGGTGCCCGCCATCCCATCCCACCAATGCCCCTCCTCTTACTGCTGCCCTCTCGCTCAAACATCCCCCAACAGCCTCGGGCCCACTCACCTAGAGCTGCTTTCTGTGCTTCATCATGGATTTTTCAATCCCGGACTATAAGGGGCAGGCACAGTAGAAAAGGAAATTGAAGGAGGCTTGATGTAGGCATCAGTGGGAAGATCTGGAAGAAATTGGAAAAGGGATCTTACTCACTGCCCAGTGACCAAAACCTTTCTCTAGTAGATTTCATGAAGGGAAGGTGCTGAGCTGAAGGCCTAGAAGAGACTGTTTCTTGCCTCCAAGATCCAAAACTCCCTCCTACTAATGTTTGGGAAGTACCTTCTAACATCTAGCTTCAAGCCCACTTGCTGCAGTTGGTTCTTTCTCTAAGCAGCCACGGGCACGCTGGGGCTCTGTTAACAGGTCAGACCTCCACAGTAAGAGTTTCCATTCCCTCATTCGGTCCCCAAAGCTGGTGCGTGCTGGGGAGGGGATGCAGCTGTCCAAGGAGAGCTGTGCCCTGGAGCTATGCCAACACTGGCACCAAACAGGGTGCGGACCCAAGTCTGTCCGTTCCTAGGAGGCAGGCTCAGGGCTGTGGCTCCTTCAGGAGACTCAACAGGTCCCAGAAGGGGAGGACAGGAAGGAGTTCCTAGGCCCGACCCCCACATGTCCTTACATTTTCTGAAGTTTCTCCTTTGAACATGTTCCTTTATTTATTGGGCCTCATTTAACCTCAGCCATGTCCTCCTGGGATCATTTATTTGGTAACTGTCACTCAGCCTGCTCTGGCATTAACCTCATAATCCTATTGATTTCCTCCAAGCTAGTTGGAGGTTTTCCCGTCTTCTTGCTGGGCTGGTTAAGGACTAAGTCTCGGTTCTGGTCATTACTGAGGAAGACGCCCCAGACTGGTAAGGGGCCTGCTCAAAGGGCCGTCTCATTGGGGAAGGTTCCTCATTCCCACTTTGGTCCTTTCCAGCTTGTGGGAGACAGATACGTCAGGCCGCCTCAGTTGCTCAAGTGTGAGGTAAAGTGGCACCCACCACCACCATCACCACCACCACCACCAGGAGCTCTCTGGGTGGTTACTGAGGCTGTCCTTCAGGGCAAAGGGCCTGCGTTTCACCAATCACAGCACCGATCAGCCTGGAACCCCGCCCCCTCCGCCATCTTGGATCCTGGAGCACCAAGGGGCCCAATCACTGAGGGGGAATCGGGTGAGGGTGGGGCCGAGGCCCAGGCTGGCGCCCACGTGGCCACCGGGCCTGCGCCTTCCCGCCACCTGCAGCCAGCAGCCTGGCCCCTGTCGAGTTGCAGCTGCAGTTCCCAGACACCAGCCCAGTCCGTCGCCAGGGGATTAGTGTCCGTCTGTTGGTTGGGACAGCCTCAGTGGGGGTTGTCCCAGCCCAGACAAGGGCCTCCACTTTGCCCTTTCCCAGGACCACCCCCCAGAGTCCAGCATGGGCAGAGGGGATTGTTTTGGGGGGTCTGACTGCCTGGGGTGCTGATCTCTCCCAGAGCTGAGGTGTGGGGTGACCGGAGTCCCCCTCCCTGCCAAGCCTGAGCCACATGTGCTGGGAAGTTCATTTCCCCTTGTTTTGCAGAACGGGCTCCGGGATTGACCCCAGGAGTGACCCCAGTGTCAGGAGGCATTAATGATCTCCATACGGGCAATAAACAGGCAGACCGGCTGGCTTGGTATGGAGGTGCCCTGGAATGGGGCCGCCTTATTAGCCTCACATTCGCTCGTGGGTAGAGGCTTAATTAGGGAGGGCTCCCTCATCCATCTCCCCCTCCCCCAAGCATCCTTGAGCTCCATGGGAACTGAAGTCTCCTCACTGGTTCCTCTGTTTCTCATGGGCTTGCTCAAGAAGCACCCTCTTCAGACGTCAGCTCAGCCCTTTGCCCACCTCTAACAGGACTTCTGACGCAGTCCTGATAAAGTCTATCTTGTTTTTAAAAGCCTCCAGAGGCCAAGTGTACAAGCATTCCAAGTCAGCTCACTTTTTTGTCTGCCAGGCCCAGGAAGAAGAAGGACTTCTTCTTCTTTAACTTAAATCCCTTCTAATCATTTGAATTTGAGCCGGTTGGGCCTTATTTTTTCCCAAAGAGCAAAGGGAGATATGTGGTTACAACCCTTTACCCCCAGTCTTTAGCAACTGCCTAGATGATTACAAAGCACAATCCAATTTCTGACAACTCTCTCCAAATCCATTTGCGTCAAGGAGGTTACTCATACTAAGGGTGTGCTTTAACCTCTTTGGGCTTCCAGTTTCCTTATCTTTTCAGCTCATTTAAGAGTCACCAAACGCTGCATGCTAGGAACAGGGCTGAGCACCAGGGGAAAGGAGCTGAGGAAAACTCACGTCCTACCTTAAGGGAGCTCCTAGTCTAGTGGAAGAGATAGGCTTACAAACAAATTCAGTAATAAAACATGTTCAGGGCTATACTGAGTGTAAAAGGAGTACAAAAGAGAGATTAACTAACTTATCCTGGTTTGTTAAGGTAGGTTCCATGAGAGATGACATCTGAGTCCATCTTTGAAAGATGATTATGAATGAGCTCTTTCAAAATAAAGAATGTGGGAAGGGCATCCCAGGAGAAAGGAAGAACATGTACAAAGGCATAGAGAGGCATGTTTGAGGACCAGTGGGACTGGAGTGGTGGAAAATGAAGCCCTGTGAAAAGGTAAGGCTTGAGAAGGGCCTTGTAAACCATACGAAGAACTATCTAAAGACAATGGGGAGCCATAAAGGGTTTTGGGAGGGGTGCAGCCTGGCCTGATCAGATTTGCATTTTAGAAGATGACTGGTGGTGAAGTGGGTAGATTTGAGGGTGGGAACTGGCAGCAAGGAGTTATGAGGGGAGAGAGATGACTAGAAAGATATTTAGAAGTGGAGTATGGAAGTGGCAGGACTTCAGGATGTTTCTGAGCAGGAGTATGATGCATAGTTGTGATTTTGTACATCCAGAGTTCACTCTCCTTTTTCAGGTTCAGAACCCTGGTTTAGTTTTAGTGGAAAGAATCATTCTCTGGAGGCTTTTACAAACAAGATAGATTTTATCAGGACCGAGTTACAGTTTGGTGCGACTGTAGTGAAAGGATTCTGCTCTCCCCTAGCCAAGACCATGCGACCCTAGTTAGCCCATTCAGATGTTCTCTTCCCAAAAGTCTAATCTTGAGCATAATGGCAGAAAGAATGAAGGGATAGAAGTTGCATCCTCCTCTTTGGGCCTTAGCTTCCTTACCTGTACAGTTCATTCAAGATCCAACAAACACTCCATGGTAGGTAGCATTCTACTACATCCTCCAGTCTTCATGCCCCAAGAACACCATTCACTTGCACACACTGCTCAGCTCTCCAGAGCTGCTCTGGCCTTCATTATTTCTGAGCCTGGCTCTTCAGCCTTTCCTTTTAAAACATCCCCTCCATGCTCAAGCCAACCAAGATCATTTCCATAGCTTTGACAACAGAACCCTATCTGGTCATGACGACATTAAGTGAGAGAAGAGGCAGTGGCTGTGGGCAGAGATAAGTTTAATTTTAGTGATGATAAGACTAAAGTTGGAAATACAGAGTCTGGAGATCACAATTTGGGACACATAAGTACACAGTAGGGCTTTATACTGGTAGTTGGCGAGGCCACTGAGGGAGAATTCATAGAAAGAGAAAAGGAGACCAAGAATAGAATCTGGAGGGTGTGGAAAAGAAGAAAGGAAATAAGCAAAGAGACCCAAGAAGAATCAATTAAAAGATTGGCCAAGAGACAGTGCAGTCTTGGCAGAAAAATGAGAACTTTTTAGAAGCAACAGAGGCAGCAGTGTGAAATACTGGCAAGAGTGTCAAGGAGGATTAGGGGAGGAGGCAGTTAGAGTCACTGGGGACATTAGGAAGAGCAGGTTGAGGGGGAGAAGATTATAATCCATCTCCTTCCCAGACTATTGGAGGATCAAATGAATTGGGAGGAGCCATCAAGTAGGAGAGGCTCACACTCTGATTTCTGTGAGCTTCTGGAAAAAGCCATAATGCTGGCCTACTGTCCCAACTTTCCCTCTCATGGGCAGTGACTGAAACTTGCCAGAAAAAGTCACCACACACCACTAGCATCCTCACCTGCCCAGAGGGCCTATCTTGGGGAGCTCTGTCTCTGACTCACTCAGGAGCCCGAGGGCCCAGAAGAGAGGCTGAAGACAACCTGGCCATCATGCTGGCTTCCTGCAGTGGATGGCCTCGATAGCCTGCCCTCATTATTCTATTGTCACTAACACCCCAACTCATCATCTGACATTAAAGCCCTCCAAGATTTAACTCCAAACCTGCTTCCACCCCAGTGCCATGGCCCCTCCACAGGAACTAAAGTCCCCTTCACACAGCTCCCTCACAATGGCCTTCACAGTCCTTTTAATGCACCTTTGTTCACACAGCGCCCCTTGGATTTCTCTTCTTTGATTTCTTATCTACACATACACTTTACGGTTTATGAAGCATTTTCACACACCTGAGCGCATAACAACGGATGTAGATGGTATCATTATGCCCATTTTACAAATAAGGAAACTAAGGCTTAGGGAAGTTAAAGGACTTACCCAAAGCTGTTCCACTGGGAGGGGACCTCTTCAGACTTCGGCAGTCCAGTGGCTTCCAAATGCCAGGCCCAGAATCATGATACTTAGTACAATTGTTTCCTCCTTGTCAGCATGGGGCAGGCTGTTGACCACATACACTTTAGCCCAGAGGGATTTGGGGGCAGTATGATGCAGTGGCTAGGAGCTTGGCCACTGGATCCATACTTCTTGGATATTACCTTGGGCATCCTAATTAGCTTCTCAGGTCCTCAGTTTATCTGTAAAATGAGCAAACTAATACTCATTTGCTTCATGAGGTCATTAAATATTTGGGAAACATTTGTAACACTACATAGTAAATAGCTTTACTTGAAAGCAAGTTAGCAAACCTAGTGATTTAGGCAAAATGGACTTGATTTAAAAAGATTAGACCCAATCACTGATTGTCTATGATATTATCACTTCTTTAGAGGAAAATGTTCTCATTGGAGAGAATCTGGCAATTATAGCAAGGTGCAAAGGAAACAATAGAGTCAACCGCTGTCAACATTTTGCTAGAGTGATGTCAGCAAGATTGTGGAATAGGAAATAGATTCTAGCTTTCATATCCTCAAAGATGGGTATGAAACAGGATGGACAGGAATACCTCTGTAGGAAACCAAGAGTCCCATGGAGAGACTCTAGCACTCTGTTCAAATAAAAACTCTGGGAATAGATGCATTGAAGAACGTAAGAAGAATGGTTTCACTTTACTCACATCACACCTCCCTCAATGCAGCATAGATCAGTGCCAAAGCCCACAGTTTCTTCCATGGGGAATAGTAAAAGTGGAGTGAGTGTCTAGTGCCCCCCGCCTCATAGGTCATTGCCCAAGAGGCTCATATCTGCCTCCCCCACGCAGATCACTGAGGGGATCACATGACTAAATAGCCTGGGGAGATCTAGGAGCAACCATACAGATCTCAAAAAGCAGCTGCAGATCCTAATAACTGGCTCAAGACTTCACCAAGAGGTTTGCCTGCAAACCCCATGGGATGTCTCACCTTTAGCACCCTCCAACTGGATGACTTGCAACCCTAGCACTCTTCATGCGCTCCTGAGATGGTGCATGTGAGACTTCTCAGGTGGCATTTGTGCATTCCTAAGACAGTGCACATGAGCCTCCACAGAGAGTGAGTGCAAGCCAACACAAAGGGACACATGCAGATCCCCACAGACAGCACATGGATATCAGCAGCTGGCTTGACTTGCAGGATTGGGAGAAGGTGCACAACCTTGAACACTTCAAAGCACTTCCCTGGCGAAAATAAACAGAAAGCCCTTAGCACCCAACCTCACTTTACAAGATCAGGAAAAGGCACACAACCCTAAGATTTACCCCCAGAGAAAGAACAAGAGAAATGGAGCTGGTGCATTCATAGAAAAGGCCTGAGAGACCTCCAAAATCTTTAGCTGGGTTGTATCTTTCTCTTCCAAAGCCAATTAGTAAAGACTGCAGGAGGAGACTTCTTCTTTAGTTAAGAAGACAGCAATGCAAGACTTCAAGGAATCATAAAGAATTAAGAAAACATGATACTACCAAAGGAACAAAATAAAGCTTCAGTGGATGATCCCCAAAAAATGGAGACCTATGAATCACCCGACAAAGAATTTAAAATAAGTGCCTTAAAGAAGCTCACTGAGCTACAGGACAACACAGATAGACAACTAAACAAAATCAGGAAAATAATACATGAACAAGATGAGAAGTTCAACAAAAAGATAAAAATCATAAAAAGAACCAAACAGAAATTCTGGACCTGAAAAATACAATGACTGACCTTAAAAATTTAATAAAGAGCTTCAACAGCAGACTTGATCATTTCATTTGAAATTATCCAGTTAGAGAAGCAAAAAGAAAAAATAATGAAAAAGTGAAGAAATCCTGTGTGACTTATGTGACACCATGAAACAAAACAACATATGCACTATGGAAGTCCTAGAAGGAACAGAGAAAAAGAAGGGGTCAGAAAACTTATAAAAGAAATAATGACAGAAAACTACCCAAATATGGGGAAGGAAATGAACATCCAGGCCTGTGATGACTCAAGAACCACAAATATGCTGAACATCAAGATATCATCATCTAGACATATTACAATCAAATTGTCAAAGAGAGAGAATTTTGAAAGCAGCAAGAGGAAGGTGACTTACTGCATACAAGGGAACCTCCATAAGACTATCAGATTTCTCAGCAGAAACCTTGCAGGCCAGGAGAGAGTAAGATGATATATTCAAAGTGCTGAAAGAAAAAAACCTCTGCCAACCAATAAAACATTACTTGGTAAAATAAAGCATTTTACCAGTGGGAGGGGGAAAAGGGGAGATGTTAGTTAAGGGGTACAAAGTTTCACTTCTGCAAGATGAATAAGGTCTGGAGATTTAATGTATAGCATGATGACTGTAGCTAACAATACTGTACTGAATGTACTTGAAATTTGTTAAAGGGTAGATCCTAAGTTTTCTCACCCCCCCACACATGAAAGGTAACTATGTGAGATGATGGATATGTTAATTAGCTTTTTGCAATGATTATTTCATAACATATAAGTATATCAAATCATCAATTTGTATACCTTAAATATATACAATAGAAAATTAATTATACCTCAGGAGGGATCCACTGCAAGGTGAGACTGGTAGTTCTGCCAGCTTAGGATTGTGGGTGTTCTTTCTTGCCCTTCTTTGGCTTATTTTTTTCTTTGGCTCATTTGTAAATTTTCCTATAATGAGTACATATTTAATAAGAAAAATAGAAATAGGAACAATAATGATAAATAATAGCTAACATTAAACACTTACCATATACTAGTGTGCTAAATGCTTGACATAAATTCCCCTGCTGAATGAAGCAACATAATATAGACACTATTATCTACTTTTTAAAATAAACTTTTAATTTTAGAATAGATTTATGGAAAAGTTGCAAAGATAGTACAAAGGCTTGTCATATACCTCATACCCACTTTCTCATATTTTCTTAATACCTGACATTATTAATAACATGGTATATTTTTCACAACTGAAGTCCATACTTCTTTAAGACTGCTTAGGTTTTACCTAATGTCCTTTTTCTGTTCCAAGATCCCATCCAGGAGACCATAATACATTTAGTTGCCATGCCTCCTTAGGCTCCTCTTGGCTGTGACAGTTTCTCAGACTTTCCTTGTTTTTGATGACCTTGACGGTTTTTATTTTTTTAATTTCAGAATATTATAGGGATACAAGTGTTTGGGTTACATGAATTGCTTTTGTACAGTTTGAATCAAAGTTGTGTGTCCATCAACCTTGACAGTTGTAAAGGGTGCTGATCATGTATTTTGTGGCATGTCCCTCAATTTGGGTTTGATATTTTTCTCATGATTACACTGGGGTTATTTTAGGCAGGGACCAAATCTGCAGGTGGCAGATGCAAGCCAGTAGGGTGGTTCCTAGGGGGCAGAGAAGCCAGGGGGTGGGGTGGGGTGGACAATTAGGGGGAGGGATTGCAGGAAAACACAGAACACCTGACAATCATGCATATCAATCCCCTGGTAACATCCCATGCCACCTGTAAGCCCTCCCACAAACCAGGCCAATAAAAGGAAACCACCTGGGAGTCCTTGATGTCTTTCTCCACTCGTGGAGACTGACCCATTCCTCTCTGGAATGTACTCCCACTTTGTATAGCCCCTTCTTTTCTGCAATAAAAGCTGTTTGTGTGGAATTGCCTCCTGTCTGTGGTTACCCCATTGCATTGGCCCTGTGTGTGAATTTTCCATGCAAGGAGCCAAAGAAGCAGGACAACAGTCTGCCAAGAGGCCATACCTGACAGGTTATAGGTTTTTGGGAGGAAGGCCATAGAAGTGAAGCGTCGTTCTCATTTCAAAGGTACATGGTACGTGGTATGACTTATCACTAATGATGTTGACCTCGATCACCTGACAGAGATAGTGTTTGCCAGGTTTACCCTTGAAGTTATTCCTCTTCCTCCTGCCCCCACCCCGCCCCAATTCCATACTGTGGTAACTGGAAGGAAATTGCTCTGCACAGCCCACACTTCCTGAGTGGGGAGTTAAAATCTACCTCTTGAGCATAGAGTATCTGCATGAATACTGGGAATCCTCACAGATTTGCCTATTCTCTCCCACTAATTTATTTATTTACTCATTTATTTATATCAGCATAACCACATGGATATTATTGTAAACTTTGAGTTATAATCTAATGCTGTGTTATTTATTTTTTTGCTTAAATTGTTTCATTTTGGCTATTAGGAGATCTTTCAGCAGGCTCCTGTGTCCCTGTGGCATATCATCATCATTATGCACCTTTTACAGGTGAAAAAACTGAAGTGGAGAGAAGGTGAGTAGCAGCCCCAGGGTCACACTGCTGGTAAACGGAGGTCTCTTTCTAACTTCTGAGCAGCAAATGTGACCACTATACTGCACTGTCTCCTCTAAAAAAAAAAAAAAAATCACACACACACCCCTATGTGTGTATGTGCGTGGTTTTAGGACTTACAGTTTGAAACTTTTCTAATTTATCTTAATCTCTAACCTTGGGATGTGGTTTTCTTTTCCTGCCCCTGTGTGTGTACATCTAGTCTGTTCCCACAAATCTTTGTTGTTAGATATTTCACTCATTCCAATAAAAGTTTTATTGTTGGACATTTCCGTTATTCCAAATGTTTGCTCATTTATACAACACAGAGATGAAATGATTTGCTACAAAAGAATTAGAAATTAAAAAGGAGATTTGAAACACCTTGAAAAAATGGGCAGAAATGCTTAACGATATCTAAAGGTTGCAAAACCATCTCACGAGGAACTGAAAATGTGCATACTTTCTAAACAGCAGCTGTGGGTGTTCGTTTTCATTGCTTCCAAGGCCAAGCTGCTCACCAGCCTGCTCTTGGCCAAGTCCTTGAGACACCAGCTCCAGCCGTCACTCCCTGTGCTAACCTCCCTGAATAGGGCTGGGTGCTCCTCCAGACCTGTGCACACCTCCCACCTCCTGCTCCCTCTGTCTGAGAGCTCCTGAAGAAAGCAGCACCCTCAAATGTAAGGCCCCACCTGCTATCCAGCATCTCTGTGCCGGCCACTCCGTTTGTGTGCCTGCAATTGAAGGTCACGGTACCTAGAGAGTGAGTGCTCCCACGGTTACACACGCCATTCTCTGGACCCAGATCTACCCTCCCCCGACCCGCCAGCCCACCCGGGAAGGTCTGGTGTCAGCACACAGCAGGTGCTCCCCCACTCTGTCTCCCCTTTCCCTTGCAACAACCCTGTGTGGTGGGCGAGCAACCTGTGCCCAAGGCACAGAGGAGGAAACTGAGGCACAAAGGTTAAAACAACCAAGTTAAAAGCAGAATCAGACAGAATGAGAACCCAGGCTTCTCTCTCCAGTGCTCCTTCCCACCCTCCTGCTGCATCGGGTCTCTGCTCTCGTCTCCTCCATGGGAGATACCGATTCAAGACCTTGCCTGCCTCTCGCCAGACTTGGGGTGGTAGCTGGGGTGCCTCTTCAGAGGCGGTTGTCTCCTTGCATCTGCCAACAAAAGAGGAAGCAGCAGAAAGCTGAGGGTTCCAAGCTTCTCCCTTCTGACAACAGCATCAAGGCCAGGACCAAAGTAAGTACAAGGAAAAACCAATGCCAGGGCTGACACCCTGGGGTCCACAGAAACAGAGAGCCTAGAGCAGGGTTTCTCGAACTTGACACTACTGACACTGGGCCTGGTAATCCTTTGTGGCGGGGCTGTCCTGTGCATGGCAGGGTATTTAGCAGCACCTCTGGCCTCTGCCTGCTAGATGCAAGTAGCAGCCTCTTCCCCAGGTTGTGAAAACCAAAAATGTCCCCAAACACTTCCAAATGTCCCTTGAGGGTTACAGTTGCCTCTGTTTAGAATCATTAGCCTAGGATTTTCAGGACCGTGTGTGCATTAATAGCATTCTTTTCTAGAAATACAATTTATTCAATATGTCACTATGACTTGTATACCTTTAAGGGACTTTTCACATCTATCGCTTCTATCAGGCATGATGTCCTGACTCGGGATTTCAAAATATGATCCCAGGGCACGTGCACAAGGAGAGGACAGTTATCCACTCTGGGGGAAGAAGACCATCTAAGGCCTCCTCTTGCCCTCTGCCCAAAGGCCTGGCATGGGGATGCACCCAGCCCGCCTGAGGAAGGGGCCTAGCTGCTGACCCTGAGGTGCCAGGTGACCTCTGACCGAGACGCAGACCTTCTCTCAACGTTGTCTCCCCTCTGCCAACACACGTCTTCCTGCCTCCTTCCGGCCCGTGAAAACAAAATGGCTACCTGCGAGTGGCGAGTTCCACGGTGGCCGCATCTCCCCGTGGCCTGAAGGAGCAGGAGACAGAATTTCCCTCCACGCACCCTCACACCCACCATTCTCAGCATGGGGAATGTGTTCAACAGGGTTACTGTTAGGCCAGTTTGCCCAAGTTGCAGAATTGCTTAATAAACCTTCACCTTCTGAAAGACGGTGGGATCCCGGGAGGAGGAGAGCTGTTTCCTGGTTTTCCCAGAATGGGCTCAAAGTCAGGAACTTCTCCTGAAGGGAGAAAGATTTAACTAGCCTGGGCAATGGGTGCTGGCAGCCAGAGCATGAGGCTCTAGGACCGGGGAGAATGGAGGAGTTGATGGACTCTTACTGGCCAGAGGCGGGTGGAGAGACAAGTGACCATTCTCACGCCCTTCTAGTCCAAAGTCTCCTGCTTAGCTTTGCACAGCGGTTGCCACCTAGATCTGAGGTGGAGATCCAGCCGAGCACTTTTCTGACTCAGTAGGTCAAATAGACCTCTCTGCATGCAAGATGCATACCCTTTTATTCTTTAAGATCTTATGTTTTTTTTGTTTGTTTGTTTGTTTGTTTGTTTAGCAGTTTTAGGCTGACAGCAAAACTGAGAGAGAAGTTCAGAGATTTCCCAAGTGCCCTGGATCCTACATGTTCGTTATCAAAATCCCCCACCACAGGGGTACACTTGTTACATTCATATCCCAATTTTATTGAAGCAGAGGCTGAAGTATTTAGGGTCAATGGTGTCACAAATTTTTTTTCTTTTTAATCAACTTCATAGCAGTATACTTTACATATAACAAATTGTACCCACTTAAAGTGTCAGTTGGATGAGTTCTGACAAAAGTAGACACCAGTTTAGCCATGACCACCACAATCAAGTTACAGAATACTTCCATGATCCCAAGAGTCCCCTCCCGTCCCTTTGCGGTCAATCCCCACTCGCGCCCTCCCCAGCCCCTGGCAACCTCTGGTCTTCTTCCTGTCCCTGTAGAGTAGTTTTCATGTTGTAGAATTACCTGTGAACAGAATCATATGATATGTATTCTTTTACATTTGGCTTCTTTCATTCAGCATAACGATTTTGCAATTCATCCATACTGCTGGGTAGATCAGTCCTTCAATTGCTGGATGATGTTCCTGTGTATGGATATACCACATTCACCTGTGGATGAGCATTTGGCTCATTACCAGGTTTTGGCTGTTATAAATGAAGCCTCTGTGAAGATTCAGGCGCAAGTCTTTGTGTGGACGTATGTATTCACTTCTCACAGAATTTCCTAGCCCTGGGATACAGGTGGCCAGAAGTGGAGACATGGGGAAAACTCCTCCTTCATCCAAGTCAATAAAAATTTATGGGAACTAATGTGCCAGGCCTGTGCTACAGGCTCAGAAAGCAAGGACAAACAGGGCTCTAGGCTGGGCATGGTGGCTCACGCCTGTAATCCTAGCGCTCTGGGAGGCCGAGGCGGGAGGATCACTTGAGGTCAGGAGTTCGAGACCAGCCTGAGCAACAGTGAGACGCCCCCCATCTCTACTAAAAATACAAAAATTAGCCGGGCATCTTGGCTCGGCCTGTAGTCCCGGCTACTCCAGAGTCTGAGGCAGGAGGATCGCTTGAGCCCAGGAGTTTGAGGTTGCAGTGAGCTATGGTGATGCCACTGCACTCTAGCTGGGGTGACAGAGGGAGACTCTATCTCAAAAAAAAAAAAAAAAAGTGCTCTCATGACGTTGCAGCGCTGAAATCAGCACCACAGCAGAGGCACCTTCTGTGGAGGGGCCAGCCCAGCCAGGGGGCCAAGAGGGTGTCACAAATCTTCAGGCCACACTCCCCCAAGAAGGCCTCATTTTGAATGCAGTTGTGTGAGGGAAAGATTTCAATGGCTCAAAGGAAAAGACTTTTTAACTAAATTATCATATTTGTTTCCACTTAACACCAAGGTAAATTTCCCTGAGAAATGGGAGCTTCCACTGGGAAGAGAGAGAAACATGAGCCTGTGGACAGAACTTTGCAGGGAGGGGGAGCCCAGGCAAGCCTCTGGTCAAACGGAAGGAAAGGTGCATTGGTGTCCTAAGGCTGCCAGAACAAATTATCACAAACTCAGTGGCGTAAAGCAACAGAAATTTCTTCTCTCACAGTTCTGCAGACCGGAGTTTGCAGTCAAGGTGCCAGTAGAGTCTCACTTCTGCAGACCCCAAGGGAGAGTCCTTCCTTCTCTTCCAGCTTCTGGTCGCGCCTGGAGGTCTTCAGCTTGTGGCAGCATCACTCCAATCTCTGCCCCAGCCTTCCCATGGCCTTCTCCCCTGTGTGTCTGCTTCTGTGTCCTTTCTCCTGTAAGGATATGAATATTAGATTTTGGCCCACCCTAAATCCAGGGTGATGTTATCCTGAGGTCCTTAACTAATTGCATCTGCAAAGACCCTATTTCCAAATAAGGTCACATTCACACATACCAAGGGTTAGGACTTGGATATATCTTTTAGGGAGGACACAGTTCCACCTACTACAGAAGATGAACTACCATGAATATGAAAAAACTCTGGCCCAGAAGTTCATAGTAATAAAAGCCAATATTGTTAAGAGTTTCCTGTGTGCCAGGATCCATCCTGAACCCTAGACACAGATCATCCCATAGATCAGAGGGCGGTATGATCATCAGTTCCAACCTAACAAAGTAGGAAAGTGTGGCACCAGGAGCTTCATTAACATGTCCAAGTTTACGCAACAAATAAGCAGGCCAACTCCAGAACCACTGCGTCATCTGACCTGCAGCAGGTGTTGAAGAGAAGTGCCTTCCAGTGCAGGCTTTACCCCGAATGTTCTTGGAAACCTTGGACATCTTCTCCTTTCAGCGTCTGGAGTTGAGGGTTCGGGGGTGTAAGAGGTAGGAGGGAACTCTCAGAGCCCAAGCCTGGGGATAGCCATTGAGGCAGAAGGACTGGAGTGCCAGGCAGGGCCCAAAATAGAATCTTGGGTACAGAAGCTGAGCAATACTTCAGTTTTGAAAGATGAGTCTCAAGTTTAGGGCAGGAACCCTGGAACTCAAGGAGCTGCAGGACTGAGGGTGCTCAGGGCAAGGCCAGCCTGCCACTGTATCTGTCTAGGGCAGAGGTTTGCCCTGCCTGGGAGCTAGACTGGGCCAGGCACCCACCTTCTTGGCCTGGTATCTAGGAATGGGCCATGGAAAGTAAACATCTGACAGCACCACGAATGAGCACCCCAGTCCAGTCGCTTCTCCCTCCTCTCACCTGGAGGATTTATTCTCTTCTCCCTATTCTTCTTAGTCAATCAATCTACTTCCTTCAGGTAAGTAATTTTGAAGCCTACCCATTACCCAGATTAGCCCAAGAAAAGCTGAGGCCAGTGGCTGAGCAACCCCTTCCCCAGTGTGTAGATGGATTATTCAGCAATGGTGTATGAGCCGTCTAGAAAAGCAGCCAGCATAGATTCATTAGTTCAATATTGGATCATGTAAAGAGCCCATATTTATTGATCACTTTTGTACCAGGAACCAAGCTGAGTGGTTTTATGCACTGTTGTTTTAATCCACAGCTACCCAGTGAGATGGGATTATTGTCTCTATTTCAAAGAAATTAAGGCTCAAACAACTTAAAGTCTATCTGACTCCAAAGTGTCCACTCTTATCCCCATACATCGACAGTTCTCAAAATGTGGTCCCTGGACCAGAGACCTCAGCATCACCTGGGAACTTACCAGAAATGCAAGTGCCCAGTCCTCACCCAGCCTACTGAATCTGAAACTCTCCAGGCAGAGCCCAGTGGTCACCTTCTAGGTGGCTCTGATGCATGCTCAAGTTTAAAAACCACTGTCCTGCACTCTCCTACCCACTCAAAGAGCAAGGCAGGCCAAAGTAGCTTCATTTTCCTTTGTAATAGGATGTCCAGGCTGGCAGATGAAAGAAACACCATCTACCTGGGGTTCAGTAAGGCTTTCATCAAGTTCTCATGAAGTCTTTTTGGCCAATGTAGGAAAATGTGGGGAAACGACACAGAAGACACCATGACAATTCCAGGGCCACAAATAGGACCCATGGCAGTTGGACAGTCAAACTCTGAGAGTGTCAATTAACAGGTCAATGTAAATCTTGCAGGAGGTCTCTACTGAGGAGCCACAGGGTTCTGCACAGTTTCACCTTCTATGGTGTGGACGAAGGTATGGTATCAGCTCAGTAGGTATAGAAGCAAACGTGCAGGATAACAGAATGGGGACCCAAAATGATGTGACAGATGAGACACAGACATAAATATGGCCACCACATACGGTGGTGCAGGCTTTCCACGGCCCAGGTGCATCTGTCAGGGTTGGGGGACTAAGTGGGGCTAAAATCCAGCCTGCACCCCACTCATTTCCACCCCGAAGAATGGGAGCCTTTTTTTAAAGTTCATTTTGGAGATATTTTATGGATTTGCAACAGTGCTGACCCACCACTTTTTAAAAATTAGGGTAAAATATATATAACATAGAATTTGCCATTTTATCCATTTTTAAGAGTCCAGTTCAGTGGCGTAAGTACATTCACATTGTGTATCCATCACCACTATCAATCTCCAAAACCTTCTCGTCACCCCAAACAGAAACTCTATATCCACTAAGCAATAACTCCCCATTTCCCTCTCCTCCCAGCCCCTGGTAACCCCTCATCTACTTCCTGTTTCTATGAATTTGCCCATTGTGGATATAGCAGCTAAGTGGAATCATACAATGTTCGTCCCTCTGTGTCTAGCTTACTTCACTTAGCATTATATTTTCAAATTATACCCATATTGTAGCATGCATCAAACTTCATTCCTTTTTATGGCTAAATAGTATTTCATTGTTTGTATATACCACATTTTGTTTGTCCATTCATCTATTAATGGACACTTGGGTAATATCCACCTTTTATTTATTGTGGATAATGCTGCAATGAACACGGGCATGCAAGTGTCTGAGTCCCCATTTTCAATTCTTTTGGGTACATGCCTAGGAGCAGAATTGCTGGATCATACGGTTAATTCTATGTTTACCTTTTTGAGGAACCACCGAACTATTTTCCACAGCAGCTGCACCATTTTTACATTCCCAACAAAGTTTACAAGAGTTCCAATTTCTCTGCATCTTTGCCAACACTTGTTTGGGATTTGGGGATTTTGTTTTTGTTTGTTGTTGTTGTTGTTTTTTTAATTCTAGCCATCCGAGTGGGTGTGAACTGGTATTGCATTGTGGCTTTGATTTGCATTTCCCTAATGACTAATGATCTTGAGCATCTTTCATGTTCTTACTGGTAACTTGTATATCTTCTTTTGAAAAATGTCTGTTCAACATCCTTTGCCCATTTTGATATTGGGTTATTTGTCTTTTTGTTGCTGCGTTGTAAAAGTTCTTTATATATTTTTTATATTAGACCCTTATCAGATAAATGATTTGCAAATATTTTTTTCTATTCTGTGGGTTGTCTTTTCACTTTCTTGATAGTGTCTTTGACGCACAAAAGTATTTAATTTGTGAAGTTCAATTTGCCTATTTTTTCTTTTGCCACCTATACTTTTGGAGTTATATTTAAGAAACCATTGCCAAATTCAAAGTCATGAAGATTTCCCCCTATGATTGCTTCTAAGAGTTTTATAGCTTTAGCTCCTAAGTTTAGGCCTTTGATCGATTTTGGGTTAATTTTTGTATATTATATAAAGCAAGGGTTCAACTTCATTCCTTTGCATGTGGATATCTAGTTTTTCCAGCACCATTTGTTGAAAAGACTGCCCTTTCCCCATTGAATGGTGTTGGCACACTTGCCAAAAATCAAACCTTGTTTGGATTATTAATTTAGTAAGGCAGCTGGATTCAATGACTGCAGAAACCCTTTCAACTATGGAGAAGAACTGATAAAGGATCTTTGCCAAGCGTGAGGCCAACTCTGCCTCCCAAGCCATCCTCTCTGTAACAGCTTCTGCAAGGGGTGCTGGGAATGATATGGCTGTCAGTAGGAATCTACTTCTTCAAGTGATAATTTAACTCAACACTTTAAAGGTAGGCTGGATGACATTCTAGGAAGAGCTGACACACCTAGGTTTGAATCCCAGTTGTGTCTCTAGCTCTCCAGCCCCAGCAAGTTACCTTATCTCTCCCAGCTGCAGTTTACTAATCTGTACAATGGGAGAGTTATGCCAGCTATAGCTGGCCATATGCAATCTGTCTGCCCCTTCCCTACTCGGGCAGCATTACTCCTCACACCCTCTCGCTGCAGGGGTGTATACATGACCTGGCCTTGCCAATTATGGCTGCCTTTCTCCTGTCCCCTGAGTAGACACAGAACCCTCATGGGAGCAAATCAGTCCCCCCAGGTAGTTTGCTGTATGCACAGAGAGTGGGTCTCTTTCTTCCCCTGGATTGAGGGCTCAAGGCCTAGGCGCGTTGGGTATCTTTCCTGCCGTGTGGGGAGAATGTGCCTATGAGCTGAGCCAATGAAGAGGGAAGTCAGCTGGAGCTGACGAGAGACAGTCCAGACTTATTTGACTCCCTGGATCCAGCTATACCTAAAGTCCACTCCTGCTCTTGTCATGTGGAATAATAAATTCCCTTTTTGGCTTAAGCTAATTTCAGCTGGGCTTCTGTCAGGAAGAACTAAAAGGGCCCTGCCCAGTACATCTTTGTGCAGGACAGCTGTGTGGATTGAAAGAAATCATATTGTGAAGTACCTGGCACTTAGCAGGCATTTTGAGAGCAAACCTGGTTTTCCGGTGTAACCGTAACTGACGATAGGGGTGGATGGGAATGGGTTGTTTGCATGGGTGTATGAGGGATGTGGGCATATAAACGCAGGGGAGCAATCAGAGCATCTCCTGGGATTGTTCTAAAGAGAACAGCAGAGCCATTCCTTTCCTCTTGAGCCACTAAGCTGGATTTGTTTGTTTTTTTTGTTTTGTTTTGTTTTGGTGCCATGACTCAGATTCAAACCGAGGTTGCTGCAGGCACAAGGCAGAGCACTAACCACTCTATGATCATGGCCACTAAGCTGGATTTCTGTACAGCCCACAGCTGGCTGCAGCCAAGCTCCCTGTCACATGAAGAACCCCCTCTGTGGTGGTAGAGAATGGCACTAACACTGAGAGAGAAGCAGAGGGTGAGGGAGCCTGGACATGTGTCTCTGTCTACCCTCCACCCCTGCATTCTGAAGGCCAGCTGCCCCCTCCCCTATACTTCCCAGGTCCTATGTGAGCCAAAGAACTGCCCTATTTCTTCACCTTGAGCTGAGTTTCTGTCCTTGCGATTGGAGGATTCCTGACTAATGTGTCCAGAGGCCAGCTGAGGTGAAACCACAAAAGACCCACTGGGTCGGCTGGACAGCTGGGACGGTGTGTCCCTCATTCCTGGCATGGGGAAAGGCCAACATCCCTTCCTGACAAGCAGTTCTCACATCTGGGTGTCTGAAGCAGAATGAGACCTGGCAGGGGACAAACAGGGCTGATGCAGGGCACTGACACACTAGAACACCCCCCCAACTGCTACCCTTCAAATCCTGTCACTAAGCTATTGCATTGCCAAAAAACAGTGTCCTATCCCGTAAGTGGACCTGTCGTAATGATCACACAGCTATCAAACTCGTGTGCCCCACCCCTTGCCTAGTTTAAGGGAAGAGGCCCAGATCCCCTTCTCCAATCATCTGGTGAGGATGAGAGTGTGAGTGGTTTGCGCTGAGCCTCCACAGCAGATTTGAAATGGGGGGGAACCCCCTAGTCAGGGGGCCTCGATGACACTCAGTCTACCTCCCTGTGATCTCGGTGACACTCAGTCCACCTCCATGTGGACTCACCACGTCCCACCCTGTGTTCCCAGCACAGTGCCCTATATTTCTTCATTCAGGTGTTATTCAGCAAGGATTTATTGAGCACCTACTATGTGCCAGGCACTGTTCCACAAGCAATGATAAAACAATGAACAAAAGAAAGCTTACATCCTAGCGAGGAGAAACAATAAACAAAATAAGTAAAATAGTCATAGCATGGCAAATATTAACAACAAAAACAAAACAGAGGACAGGAGGAAGGGAATGGTGAGGGTGAAAATGGGTCCCTATGTTACATCGGAGGGCCAAGTATGGCCTCTCTAAGAAAGGAGTTGGGGGGGGGACCAAGGAGCAGCGTGCTTGGCATGTTCAAGAAATGACAAAGAAGTGCTATCGGGAAGGTAAAACGGTTCAGCCGCTTTGCAAAACAGCTTGGTGGTGCCTCGAAAAGACAGTTACCATTTGACCCAGCAATTCCACTCCTAGGCATATATCCAAGAGAAATAAAAACATATGTTCTCACAAAGACTTGTACATGAATGTTCACGGCAGCATTATTCATAATAGACAAAAAGTAGAAACAACTAATGATGGGTAAATAAAATGTGGTATATCCATATAATGGAATATTATTTGGGCATAACAGGGACTACAGTACTGATCCATGCTGCAGCCTTGGAAACATCAAGCTAAGTTAAGCCAGACACAAAAAACATACATTGGATGAGACCATTTATACAAAATGTCCAGAATAGGCAAATCCACAGAGACTGAAAGTAGATTCATGGTTGTCAAGGGCTGGGGGCAGGGGCAGTGAATGCTAATGGGTCAGGGTTTCTTTTGGGGGTGACAAAAATGTTCTAGAATTGGATAGTGGTGATGGTTGTACAACCTTGTGAAAATACTAGAAACCACTGAATTATACACTTAAAAAGCAAATTTTATGGTATGCAAATATGTCAATTTTTAAAGAGAAAGAAAGACAAAACAGCAAGGCGTCCAGAGCCTCTGAGAGATCAAGGAGGCGTACCCATCACATAATAGTGTAGTTGTTGCACAGAGCAAGCATGGTTAACCCCTTCATGGCGTCTGCCTCTGGCCTCTAGGGAAGACACCTCTGGTTTCCTAAGGAGCAAGAATCAGGAAGAACAGCGCCCGCTAGGCATGGAGAGTTCTGGTGTCTGAACAGGTGGGGACCTTCACTCCAATCCCTCCTATTTCAGGAGAAAAACCAGTGAACTGTGGGAGAAGGGGACATCTAAACCAAGGAAAAGACTGGTGACCTAATAGGAATAATCCCAAGCTCCCTGTTCCCCTTCCCTGGGCCACCCTGTCACTTTTTCCTCAATGTAGAACCTGCCCTGGACCAGGGCCTGCTGGAAGTGGAGGAGGGAGTGCCTTTGTACCTTTGTGAGAAGGGGAAAGGGACTTCTGAGCCTCCAAAACAGTGTCCCTGGGACCCGGGCCAGAGTAGGGGCCCCACCACCCTGATGGAAGCAGCAAGCATGACACCTGGAAAGGGAACATGCTAATTAAGTCAGATGGGACCCTTGCCCAGCAAGGCCCCAAGAGAGCCCTAAGGCAGGTGAGTTTCCACCAGTGACAGGAGGGTGAGGAAGGTTTGGAACAGAGGGCACTATCTGGGGGACAGGTGCCTGGGGAGTCCTGGGCATTCGGTGTGCTGGGCTGGGGAGGGGTCATTGTGCCCTGAGGACAGTGTTCTCATTGCCATTTCACAGGGAAGAAAACCAGCTCTGTTCAGAGAAGCGAAGCCACTTACCCAAGGTGACCCAGCCAGGGTAGCTAAGCCAGTCTGACTCCACCATCTAAGCTTTTTCTATTTTGTCCCTCCTGGAAAACTGAGCTGGGGAAAGAACTGAAAACTGCCCCAAGCAGGGAGCACAGGTAGCTACCTGGGCTCTTAGGCCCATCACAGCTTTTGACTCCACTGGTTGGTTAACCCTGCAGCACTGGCTGAGGAGGAAATGGCCATGGTGGGATAGGGAAGGCACAGGGTGGTGATAGGACCTCCAGACAGGGTGTGACCATGACCATGACAGGGCTCAGGAGAGGTTGGACTAGCTCTGGGCCCTGCCCCCACCAGTGTGGCCAGATAAACTGTGGGTTTGGTAGATGGGGCTCCAAGGAGGCCCCCTAAGGAGGCAGTTCCTTTCCTCCCCATCCTAGCCGGGGCCCTCAGGGTCTCCCAGCCACCTCTACCCTCCTGGACCTGCCCTCAGGGCCTTCCTCACAGAGATGCTAACCCTGAGTGGAGCTCACAACTTTTCCTAAGCTGAGGATGGTGCCACCTGCCCCCCGTCACAACTCCAATATCTGCCCCTGGGCCCTTGGAATGCTCCCTCAGGGGCATTTCAGGTCACCTCTTCCAAGAAGTCTTCCTCATCTTCTGGCAACACGCTTGTATATGCACTGAGCATCCCCTCTATGCTAGGAGACTGTCCCCAGCCCAGATCTCTGAGCCAATGGGCCAGTGCCAGCAGACAGGAATACACCAGGACTTTTAGAGCCTAGAATTGGAGGGAGGAGGGGCTGAATGGGGCATGATGGAGAGGACATTTGGGTCTGAGCTTTGGAAACTAATGAGGAATTTAGGATGACAGGGGAGGAAGGGCATAGGGGCATTCCAGGAAGAAGGACTGTGGGGTGTGCCACTCTGTTTGGGAGATGGACAGCTCAAGGCCCTTTATTTCCATCTCCCCAAGGACTTGCCATATTCTAGCCATGCTTTTTTGTTTTGTTTTGTTTTGTTTTGTTTTTTGAGAATGAGTCTAGCTCTGTTGCCAGGCTCTGGAGTACAGTGGTGTCATCATAGCTCACTGCAACTTCAAACTCCTGGGCTCAAGCAATCCTCCTACCTCAGCCTCCAGAGTAGCTGGCACTGTAGGTGCACGCCACCATGCCTGGCTAATCTTTTTCTTTTCTTTTCTTTCTCTTTTTTTTCTTCCTTCCTTCCTTCCAGACTGGGTCTTGCTGTGTTGCTTACGCTGGTCTCTAGCCATCCTCCCGCCTTGGCCTCCCAAAGTGTTGAGATTGTTGAGGCGTGAGCCACCACAGCCAGCCTCTAGCCAGTGCTCTGCTATGGTGACCTGAGAGAGAGGATGAGACATGCTTCCTTGGGACCCCAAAGAGCCCTGAGAGTAGGGAGCTCTGGGGGAGTGCTGGATGGAACAGATAGGAACCGTCCCAGGTTCTGCTCCTTACTCCTGCGTGAGCTGCGCCATGTAAGGGATCGGAGGATACAGAACAACGCCCATCCCCCACTGCGGGTGGCAATCAGAGCAGAATGAGTAGATGAGTCTATTTCAGAAATGAGGAAATTTGAGGTTCAAGGCGTCAAAAGCTACAGAGCTAAAGGTGCAGCTGGTCTACCTGGCTGCACAGTTCATGTTCTTATTCACTTCCCTCAGTGCTACTGCCTAGCAGCAGGACCCAACCAGTGGCGGGCCGGAGCCCCAGGGGTGGCAGCCCACAGGCTGTGAACCCTGACCTGAGGCAGGAGGGCGAGGGGCTTCAGGCCGCAACCCAAGCCCCCACTCCAGGTCTGGACGACTCCAGATCCCCACCTAGTGGTAGGACGGAGCCATTGCTCGCACAGCCCAGGCAGCTCACGGGCGACATTAATCCAACCAGGTCACCAACAACCCACCCTCCAGCAAGAACTCCCCGCGAGAAGGAGGCGGCGCATGAGCGCGCGTGAGCACTGAAGGCCGCCGGCCTCAGGTTTCTCCGCAGCAGCCTTATCGCTGGGGGTCGCTGCTCAGCCTCACCCCTCAGGCAGGGCCGCGTCACCCCCTAATCTAAACCCCCAGGTTTTGGCCAGAATCCTAGGGCTCGGGGATTTGGCAGCCTGTCAACCCAGAAAGCAGGGTCCCATTGGCCTGCGCCTGGCCTAAGGGCAGGAGGGGTCACCCTTCTCTGGCAGGCTCAACCCTGCTAGGATTTGCCCCACCCCAAATGGCCCCCAGACCCCCATCCTCAGGCTCCCTGAGCCTCCTCCAAAGGAGCAGGGCCTCCTCAGGAAGGGCAGGAAAGCAGCATTCACTGTGCCAGGCCTGTTGTAAACAGCACGTCCTCTGATCCTCACACGACCCGTGAGTGTCATCTCCAATGTGAGGAAGTGATGGGGGAAGAGTAAAGTAACCTGCCCAAGGTGACTCGTTGACTACTAACACAAAATGATGCGCTGGGCACCCAACCCAGAAGGGGAGCTCTCTGGAGAAGGAGCCCGTGGGCCCAGTTTAGGAGGAAGGCAGGAAGAGTCAGGGACCTGGGGAGAGGGGAATGTGAGGAGGCTCTGAGGCAAGGTCAGTGGAATTAACCTCGGGGTGGGCAGTGGGGGTGCAGTGCTGGGGTTGACCCCAAGAGGAAGGGAAGGAAGCCTTTGGGGGGCTTTGAACAGGGCAACCACCTCATCTCAGCTGCATTTCAGGAAGGCCTTTGTGCCCGGGAAAGACTGAGGGCAGACATGCTAGGAGGTTCCCCAAGGGTCCCAGATAGGCAGGCCTGCCCTGGCCTTTGGAGGCCGGAAGGCACCAGACCCCTGAAGGAACAGAGAATCACCCCGAACAGGAGAGCAGGGTTTGAGGGCTGAGAGTGCCTGTCTGCGGATGGCCTGGAACCTTCTCCTGCAGAGGCAAGTCCTCAGGCAAGACACATGCACTCCCTGGGCCTCAGTTTCTCAGGAGAGAGAGGAGGCCCCATTGCCTGGGACCCTCAGCCCTCATGAGCTCTCTGCATTGGACTCAAAGTGGACTTGAAGCAGGGGCTTCAGGGTCCAGGGCCTGGGCAGAGGTGTCTTGGAGGGACCAGATATGGGCCCTGCTTCTGGAGGGTGCACTTCATTCATTCATTCATTCAGTAAATCCTTTTTACACTCCTGCCATGTGTTAAGTAGTTTTAGGTCTGGGGACCTATGTGAGCAGAGCAGACACCAGCACCCCTGCCCCCCTTGAGGGAGCCAGTGATCCCGTAGGAGACAGAGACATTGAACACATATATGCCCTCCCAAGAGAAAACATGGCAGTGCATAGGGGTGGGTGGGAAAGGGCTGAGCCCCAGCAAACTGGGGGCAGAGTGGAGCCCCAGAGCCTCAGAGAGGCTGGGGAGCTGGCTTTCTCCATGGAAAGCATCTTCACGTGCGCATGGCTCCAAGTGTTTACGTGTGTGTGTCTATGTGGTAGGTGCACGTGTATATAGCTATTTGTGTGTCTGTATTTCTCTGTATGTGCATATGTCTCTGTGTGTCTGGGTATACACGTCTGCGTGTGTTTGTGTGTGCCTGTGTGCTTGTATGGGGTCATTAAGTGAGTATGCCTCTGGGCGGGGCGTGTCTGTAGATGTGTATATTTGTGTGTCTGCGTGGGTGTGGGCACGCCTGAGTGCAGCTCTCTACATGCATGCATGTGTGCATGTCGGGGGGATCTGCGTGTAGGTATCTGTGGGGGCGGCAAGGTGACCTACTGGGTGCTGGCTCAGAACTGAGGGGCTTTCTAGAACTCAGGCTATCAGCACTAAAACCAGAACTGTTGTGGGCAGGTGTGGGAGGGCAAAGCCTGGAAGCGTGACAGCCCCTCTGAGAAGGAAATAAGATGCAAAGTTGGAGCAGGATAAAGGAACTGACCAGACAGTCCTGAGCTAAATAAAAACCAGTCCCGGGACAGCCCACCACAGGGGTGGGCCCTGGCCAAGGGACGCTGAGGCCCAGAGGCTATGAAGCAGGAACTTTCAGGGCTCAGGTAGAGAACACAGGCGTGGGGGCGGCCAGACCTTGGGGTTACCCTGTGGTCTGTTTCTTAGCAGCTCTGTGAACTTGAGCAGGTCTAAGCCTTGGTTTTCTCCTCTGTAAAATGGAAATGATCATACCAACTGCCCAGTGCTAAGAATGAATGAGAAAACGTGTGTACGTGTGTGTGTGTGTTAAGCACACTGTGGGTGTTCCATGGCAGCCTGAGGTGGGAGCACCATGGGGCTCAAGGACATCCTGTTCTCTTTGGGGGGGGAAATAAATAATCAGAGCGAACATGAGCCGCCCTGTCGCTGTCTCAGGTATTCCTCTCAAGCCCCTGTTACTGTTTTACACACCAGAAGGCCCTGCCCCCACCAGGGGTCCCTGCAGGCCTGGCTGGGCTGATGTGCAGCCTCAAGGCCACCCTCTCCCTGGCCTCCTGGACTTGGGCCCTGAGTCAGACTGCTTCTCCCACGGACACATCTCCTGGCCAAGACAGCTGGACACTCCCCCAGGACCTTTGCCCTTTCCCAGTCACAAGGCTGACTGTCACCCATCATCACTTCATCAGCTTATGTTTCCAAGGGCCAGGCCATGGAATTGTGAAAGAACTCTTGTCGTTTATGTATTGGATGGCCTTGGGCACCTCACTTAATTTCTCTGAACCTCGATGTCATCATCTGGAAATGGGGACTTGTAATCTCTACCCCATCACTGAATGTTCATCAAACGTGTTTGAATGCCTTAAAGCCTTCCACACAGGTGAGGAATTAACCTGTTGGGTACCCCAGATCTGGGGGACACCCTTAAATATGGATGCCTGAACATTCTCCATTGGTATCCCTTTCTCTCTTTGGGGAGAAGTCACAAGTAGTCAACAAACTGTGGTGCTAGGTGCCAAAGTCATCCCCCCAACCCACCAGTCTGTGCTCTGCAAAAGCAGCCTGGCCTGAGGTGGAAGGCAAAGTAGTGATAACCACATCGCACAGGGAGTGGAGGCAGCTGGAGCCAGCCGTTCCCATTCCCTGGAGGCTTTCAGGACCTAGAATGCAATTTCCTAATTGGGAATTCATCCAGGCCACCAGCCCTGCCCCCACCCCAAGAATCTTAGCAACAACAGCCAAGGTCCCCAAGGTCTGTGAAGGACTCCACCTATTTCTCAGGCTCAGGTGCCTCAAGCATTAAATGGGAACATAGTCCTTGGCTCTTGTCTGAAAGAATTGAGGCTGGGGGTCACTGGGAACTGGGCCAAGGTCAACTGGTCATTCACAGATCAATTTCATTGTAGTCCAAACTATTTATTTGCAGATGAGGATTCTGGGGCCCAGAGAATAAAGTCATATTGTCCAACATCTCACAGCTAGAGTCCGAGTTTGACCTTGGACCTATCTCCTGTCTAGTTTTCCTACCAAGTAAGTGGCTGCTTCAGCCCTAGATGGACATGGAGATAATTATTAAATTGCCAAAACTTTGGTCCTATCCTCTGTTATATGGTACTTTGAAGGGGGAAAGAGCTGAGCTGAGAGTCTTGTGCAGGGAAGACACCTGGCTGGGGCCACATAACAAGCTAGTGACTGTGTGGGAGTGGAAATGATCCTGACTGCTTTCTAGAGGTGTGCTCTCAGAAAATGTGCGCAGGATCAATCTCTGAGGTTGACAGAGCTCATCTGGGGACATTAAGGACAAAACCCACCCCTCACCCCTGCTCCAACTCTGGCACACAGACACACACACTCCCCCCATTCAATCAAACTTGACCTAGAACCTTGCTGGGTTTTAATCCAAGGGAGAGATTCTCAGGGTGACCCCTGATCCTCCCCTCACCACCTCCCGCTGGGATAACACAGACCCAAAGCCTCTGGCACCCAGGCCTACAGAGGCAGGATCTTAGGTGAGCAGCTTCACAAGGCCTATCCTGCACGCCCCGCCCTCGACCGTGAAGACCCGGGCGAGGGAGGTGAGCACGGGCGGGTAGCAGCCCAGGCGGACCTTCTGGTGGGAGGAGCACTGGATCCCTGCCAATTCCAGAGCCGCCTCAACTTCCCAGCCACATCGTTGAGGGGGTCCCCCGCGCTCCCTTCGGCCAGAGCCATTGGTGAATCCTATCCAGCCATAGCCCCGCTTCTGAGAGGCCCAGAAGACTGGAGGCAGGTGGCATCCCTGCCCCGAGAGGGATCGCGAGGGCCCCAGCCCAGCCAGGCACAGAGAAGACGACAGGCAGGTGTTTGCAACTGGGCCTCCCAGGTGGGGCAGTTGGCACTGCAGGGCAGCCCCAAAGAGAAGGGGAAGCGGCCCCATCCATGTATCCGCAGCCCCCATCCGGAACCCCTCGGTCCTCGGCTGCCTGTGCGGGTCTCTGGGCCTAGATCTACGTCAGTCCGAGGTTCTGCCTCTGTGCCCATCTCACTGTTGAGTCCCTCTGACCAGCTCCGGCTCTAGCCCGGGGCGCGCTGTCCGGCCGCAGCCGGCCCCTGGCCTGGAGCGCCATCTCGTGGGCATTTGGGGAGTTACTCCAGGTTCGCTCCCGGCGCCTAGAGGAGGGGCCAGGAAAAGAGGGGTGGCCTCCCGCTCTGGCAATCCGGTGCTTCCGGAGTGAGTTCAAGGTCCCTGGACCCAATGAGGTGGAGCAGAAAAGGAACTCCAGGGGCAAAACAGTCCCAGGCGTGCTCGGACAGAGGCGCCGAAACATTCAGTGAGGGGTGACCAGCCTCCACTGCTGAAGGCGCTCCCGGGAGGATGCCCAGAGAGGACCCGGAGCTCGGACTCCCTACACTTTGCCCCAGTCCCCAAGTGCGCACGGGACTCCTCTCCGCCGCTGCCCAGTCCACAGAGCACGGAGCGCTCAGGCTTTTTCGGGACCCTTCTTGCGGGCTGGTGCTCCGAACTTTGGGGTCAAGGACGGCGCAGGAGGGAGAGGAAGCAGGATTGGAGTTTGAGTCCTTCCCAAAGCGGAGGAAGGCAGGCTCAGAGTTTAAGTCAAGGTCTCATTGAGGCTCTGTCCTTCAAGGGGGCGTCCCACAGCCAGAAAGTGGGGGGTCGGGGCCTCCAGCCCGGTCGTTTATGTGGAGGCATCCTGGGGAGCGCAAGGCTGATCGCGCCCCTTCAGTCCCCAGGAATGTCCCGCGTCGGAGCTGGCGGTGCGCTGGGGAGGTGGCCCCGGGCTCTGCGCCCTTCGGCAGGGCAGGACCGGGCCACTCATGCTCGAGATCGCAGCAGCGGGGGAGTAGGGGAAGGAATGGCTTGAGGGCCCGGAAGACTCCGATTAACCGGGGAGGAAACGCGGTCCCTTAGCTCTCGGGATGCGTGCTGTTTAGCCGCCAGGGGTCTCACGGAGTCCCCACACTCACACCCTCGGTCCCGAATCCTTCCGTGAATCACTTTCACAAGCCCACGCTGACACGCACAATTTCCTCTCAGACCCTACACTCCCAATACACGAGGTCCCACGGCAACATTCTAGGTCACCAACAGGCCTCAGCGACCCCTTAATCCCCATCACGCCCATACATGCCCTCCTCACAGGCCCGCGTGCTGGCAGCTTTGCCGTCCAGGGCTTCCGGTGCCAGGCGCTGAAGGGTTAAGGAGGCCTTGGGGCATCGGAGCAGCGGGTACGCGGGGCGCCTGGGCTAATTGGCGACCCCGGGGACAATGAGGGCTGCGAGGCCAGGGAGACGGGTGGCTTAATTGGGCCTGGGAGTGGCCTGGCCTTTGTCTAGGACAAGGCCCAGCCGCCGGCCGCAGGTTCCCGCAGCCGCACTGAGGCTCCAAGCTGGGGCCCAGCGCAGCGCCCGTTGGGCGACTCTGGGCGGGGACGTGTGCGGCAGAAGGCTGCGGCGGGGGGGCGGGGAATCTCTAGGCCCTGGGGTACCACCTCAACCCACCCGGGTTGTTGCAGCAACGACGCGACCAGAATGCAGCTGCAACGAGGCCGCCTGGCCAGGCCTTGCAGCCACCTTGGTCTGGTTGGCGTCTCTGCCCGCGGCCCCAGGTCTGTGCTGCCCCCTGGTGTCAGCAGCCCCGTCCGCAGGCCGCCGCGGGCCCGCAGCCGACTCCAACTCTCCCTCCGAGTCATGCTGGAAGTGAGAGGCCGAGAGAAGCGAACGTGTCCCTGCGCTACGAATTTTGGAGGCGTTTTAGCCCAAAGCGACCTTGAATAAACACAGTGCCCACGAGGGATTGTATTCGAGCTGAGAAAGGGGCTTACCTGTCCCCGCCCAGTTCCTGGACTGCCCCTTCCTCGTCCCGCCCGTAGGTCTGAGGCTGGGAAGCCGGAACCCACCTTCCGGGGACGGGAAGGTGGTTTTCTGCGCCCTCCCGCTCGCGCATTGGCCGATGCCCCCTGCCCTCTCCAGCCGAATTCAGCGTCCTGGGGCAGCGCCCTCCTGGGAGAGGAGGACGCGGTTCTCTTTCCTTACAAATGTGTCGGCCCACGAAGCCGTCCTGGGCGTTTGGAGGCCCAGCTGTCAATTCCACTTCCAGCTTCACTCCTCTGTCTCACCATCCCTGGTGTCCCTGTTGAGGTGGAAGCTAGCACCCCCATTCCAGTCTATCCCCCACCCCCCACCCCTTGCAGTGCCCAAAGTGGGCAGCCTGCCTGGCCAGGGCGTCAAGGATCCTTAAGGCTCAAAGAGGAGAGACTTGGGACGGAAGTGCAGTGATCGGTAACTGACAGACCCATGGTTGAAGGGGTGACCGCCCATATCCCACCCTTTCACCACCCCCATTGCTAAGATTTGGGGCTGAAGACACATGCTACCTGGGTGAGGAGAAGGAGAGAAGATGGCGCCCTCAGCAGTTCGCTGGATGGGGGCAGGTGGCAGCTGTCCTTGCAGGAGTGGGTGGCAGGGAAAGGACCAGCTCAATGAAGTCTGACCCAGCGGGACCCCCAGAGAGACCCTGATCATTATTACACACGGGAAACTGAGGCAGGAAAGGGAATAGCCTATTGATCTACACTCTCCACACCGCCAAGAGGGATTTAGGAGGAACTTTTAGGCCAGATTTTGCCACTCTAATCAACAGTCCTGACACGGAAAAAATGTTTCTTTAGTAGGGTCAGAGGTATTTGGGGGGAGGGCACGGCCAAATCCCTTCTCAGAAGGGAGAGGGGGCAGGGAGTACCCACCCAAGGGGATGCATTTCCACTACGGTGCCCCAAAATGCTCCAAAAAGGGAGTCGGGAGTCCAGGGCGCTCGGCCCCGCTTCTCCTGCTCCAGTGCGCAGGCACGAGGCGTGGAGCTGCAGGAGCGGCGGACACGCGGCGAGTGGCCAGCAGAGGGAGCCCGGCCCCGGCCCGGGACGCGGGGGACCCGAGGGGCGCGGGGAGCACCAAGGGCGCGAGGCGGAGCGGCGCCTCCTGGCCCAGCCCGCGCCCCGCGCCGGCGCCGCCCGGCCTCGCAGCTCCGCCAGAGGCCCCAGCCGTGCTGTCGCCCCCGGGGTGCAGCTGCTGCAGAGCAAGGGGCGCCCGACCTTTTGTCCCCGCTGCTGGTCCCTCTTTACGCGCTTGCAGCGCCCCAGCCCCGCGCGGCCCACAGAGCGCACAGCGCCGTTCACTTCGCATTGTAGCGTTTTATTGTTTTCTCGCGTTTTTGTCGTTTCGTTCTCGCTCCCAAGCGAAAAGTGAAAACCTGAGGTGGAGCCCGCGGGCCGGGCGAGCAAAGCCCGGGCGGAGGGGCCGAGGGGCCGGCGGGGTGGGTGGGGGCTGCTCCGGGGCCCGGGGCCTTCTCCCGCAGCCAAGAGCCCCCAGCCCTGTACAATATAGATGCTCATGTAAAATGAAAAAAGAAATTAAATGCTATGAGTTAATCTCTAAATATATGTACACAACAATGTACACCTTTGAATAAATTAATACCAATTTGCATATTCTGGGAACCTTAAAGCTTATTTACACAAATTACCATTTATTTCATAAATATCTTTTTTTCCCTGGGGACTCAAGGCAGATGCGCCACTCCCTCCGCTGACCCAAGGGTGGGAGGGGTGCCCTTCTCTTGGGGGAAGAGGTGGGACGACTAAAAGGACAGGTGTCCCCCAGCTCAAGTCTACACTGACTTCAGTCTTCACTGGCTCCTGCATCCTCCACCCCAGTTTCTCACGCGGTCCAGCCCCAGGGCCAAGAGCTCTCGGACACCCTTCGAAGCCCCCATCCCTGGCCCCTGCACCCTCTGGCTTCTGAAGGGACCGCTGGGCAGGAGATAAGGCCTCTCCCACTGCGCTGGAAGACCGGAGAGACCCCTCCGACGCCACACCTTAATGTTGGAGCAGATCAGGACCAAGTCCGGTGGCTCCAAAGCGACTGTGTTCCCGGCAGCCTGATTCTTGTTGAGACCCAGGGAAGTGTCCCAGGCCCCAACTTGCCAGACGAGGCTCTATTCTGGCTGCTGCAGCCCACTTCTGCTCCTTTATTTAAATAAATACCCATTCTGTGCTGTACACGTCCCAAGCAGCAGGGGCAGGCAGCCCGGGAGGCCTGCATGGCAGAGGAGCAGCTGGGCAGCCCCTCACTTGGGCGACTCCTGGCCGGGGGAGAGGGCTCGCTGGCTCTCCAGCCCACTCACCAGTCTCTGGATGCTCTGCAGTTCACTAGCCGCCTCCTTGACTGAGCCGCTGGGCGACAGGGCACCACGGGACGGGGCCCCCACTTTGCGGAGAGCCAGCTCGGGCGGGGGGCTGGGCTCCGGGCTGTTGCTCCCTGTAGCCTTGGAGCCCTCGGATACCAGCCCGGTGGTGAGGAGGCTAGTGCTAGGCGGGATTGTGACCGGGATCTGGTAGGGGCTGAAGCGCAGGCGGGGCCGGGCACTGCCCAGGAAGGGGCTCCGGGATAGGGAGCCAGCCGCTGCAGCAGCCGCAGCCGCAGCACTGGTGGCCGGCAAAGCCGAGGCGGCTGCGGCGGCTGCTGCCATGTAGGTGTAGGGATAGGGGAAGAGGCCTCCGAAAGTGGGCATTGGGATTCCCTAGAAGAAACAGAACAAGACAAGGGTTAGACGTCCTGCCTGAGGTATTTCTGAGGGTGGTCTGGGTGCTGGGGGTGGTGCTATAACCAGTACTCCTTGCCATGCTGTTTTAGGGATATAAAACCAGAGCTCACATAACTCTCTCATCACAGGTAGGCATGAGCCATGGACAAACCCAGTTAGAAGAGGGAGATTATTTCAGGCTATGATGCAAAGGCCTGGTGCCATCAAGCTCTGTGCTGAGTATTACAGTAGGGGTAAGGGAAAGGACATTCCAGGTGGCTGAACTAGCAAAGGCAAAGGCCTGGGGGGAGGAAACCAGGCAGGCATAGGGCCAGGTGGCAGGCAGGCAGCTCTGGCTGTCTTGGGAGGTTCTGCTCATTTAGAGCAGTGCCCTCCCCACCCCTCCAGTCTGCAGGCTCCAAAGGGCTGAGGAAGCACAGGCTGGGGGAGGAGCTTTGGAAAGTCCCCTTCTGCCTGCTCACCTGCTCAGGGGTCTCCTGCCTGCACCAGGAGAAGGGCACAGGTGCCAACCAGTTCAGAAAACTGGCCTGAGTGTTCTACAGAGAACTCCTGGCGTGAGCACCTCTGTGGCAGCTGAGGAAGCAATGCAAAGTCTTTGCCTGTGGAGAGCACAGCCGCCAGGAACCCTGGACGTCCAGACACCGCCTGAGTTCATGAGGCCTGAGTTTGGGATTATCTGACCTTTGAGATAATGGCTCACTCCCTAGAGTGTGTGGACATGGGGACGAGGGCAGGGGGCTGACTGTTCTGGGCTCCCAGGAGGTCTCAGGCCTGGCTCAAGTAGGGAAAAGGAAAAATGCAGCTGAGTCCATGAGAAAATACCCTTTCTGAGGGGGTCAAGCCCTGCTGGACATTTCAGACCCAGCATCTCAGGTTGGGAGGACGGAAGGAGGTGACAGATGTCCCGGGATTTGGCTTTACCTGAGGCCTGGGACAGGCTGTACTGGTCTGGGAACTTAACCACCAGTACTTGTACCAACTAATGCCTCCTGAGTGCTGGGTACTCTCACCCTGGCTGTGCACCTGCTGACCAGGCTGTGTCTAGAAGCCCTGACTTCCTCATGACCTCTATGACACCCGCCTTCATCAGCAGAGTTTGTGTGGGGAGGAGGCATTCACATACAGAAACAAGAGTGCAGATTAAACCTCCAAGGCCCTGAACACCATTCTCTGGAGCCTTCCCCTGCAGCCCAGAGCCCTAGATATGTGATGCTGATACCTCAAACTCGCCATACACACTGACATTGAGCTCTGTTCCAAACTCATTTCAGAAACCCCCCAACTTTAAAAATATTTGCTTCTGAACCAAAGGCGCTTTCTCAGACCTGAACTCCTATTTTCCTTCCCTTGAGATAAGATCTCAAGGGTTCAATTTGCCAGAAACCTCAGAGGGAAGAAAATGAATGAAGAGATTCCAAATCTTTCCACAGGGAATATTCCACCCAAGCAACCAAAGAGGCCGCTCTCCCCATCAGATCTCCTTAGTGTGCCGCTGGCCACATTTTCATAAACTCTCCCGTGGGAGCTCAGAATTTCAACCAGGGCCTGGGGAACTGAGCCCCCTTCCCTGAGATGTGGCTGGGGGAGTTGGGGAACTCAAGGTGGGGGAAAGACCAGTCTTGTCCTCTGCCAAGGCAGAGAACTTTATACAGGGCCTTAACCGGGCCAGAGACATCTGGGAGATGGGTCATTTAGGTGGTCAACTGTCCAGAAAACAAAGCAAAATTTCCTCCTCCCTTTATCCAGCAGCCCTAGCCTTTCAGGACTGACAAGGAACCAAGGGTCTTTTCTCCCAGAAAATTTTTCCTGAGGCCAGGAGAGCAGACTTCGCAAAATCAAGAGGCAGCCCGGGTCTGTCAGAGTCAGAATATTGATGGGTGCCTTACTCCTTGCTGGGGTTACAGGGAATGAAACAGGCCCAGAGAGGGTCAGGGACTTGCCTAAGGTCACACAGGAGTCAGAAGCAGTACCCTGGCCAGACCTTGGACCTACAGTCTTAGTTTCTCAGAACCGAGGGTCACGGAAAGTGTCCATCAGGCCTCCCCTTTATGGAGTTCTTGCCTGCTGGAGACTCGGAGCACCTCTGGCCCCCCTCAAAGCACTCTGCTGGCCTCAGCCGCCCAGCTCGCTGCTCTTCCTCCCTCTGTGCTGCCACCAGATCACAGGCCTTACCTGAGATGCCAGCATGTGCTGGGAGAGGTGGAATGGGAAGGGCGCGGCGGTGCTTGCTGCGCTGGCTGCGGGACCCAGCCCGCCTGCGTCCAGCCCCGCTGTGGTCCCGGGCCCGCCGCCTCCGCCATTGCCACCGCCGCCTGCCACCGAGGCCAGCAGGTGACCCATGCCCATAGCAGAGAAAGCTCCAGGGCCCATGGCGAACTGTCCTGGGTGCAGGAAGAGCGGCTGGCCGGCTCCTAGTGGCCCAAAGAACTGCTGCCCGTGCAGGTGGCTGGAAAAGGCCAGGCTGGACAGGTGTCCGGTGCCCAGGGGCGACGTACTGTCTGTCTGCACCACCAGTGGCGCCAGGCCAGGCTCCTTGCCCTCGCCCGCCTCCTTGCGCCCCTCGTCCTTCCGCCGGCCGTCAGAGCGCTCCTTCTCCAGGCTCCGCAGACCGAACGGGCCGTCCCCGCCGCTCTCGGCCGGTTCCTTGCCTCTCTCCGGACTGCGCCGCTCCCGGGCGCGCTCAGGTTCGGTCAAGCGAGAGGGGCTGGCGCTGTCCCGAGCCGGGCTGCGGCCTAGCGCCGGCCCGGCGCGCTCCTCGCTCAGTCGCTCCGGCTCTGGGTCGCTGTCCGCGGCGCAAGACTTTTCCTCGGCTGCGGGGAGAGAAGGCGCGCGGGGTTACAGCGGCCTGGCGGAGACGGACGCGACGCCCTCTCCGGGCCCGGGAGACTTGAAAAGGCTCCAGGGGAGGCGAGTCGGAGGAGCGTCTAGAGTCAGGCAAGGGGCAGCCGCAGGTCACCTAATCCAAGACCCCACAGTGGAAGAAATTGAGCCCTGGAGAGGAAACCTTACTATCACAGAGCCGCCAGCGCCCGAGGGGCCAAGCTCGGAGTCCAGAGGACTGTCTGGCTACCAGGGGCCACCCTCACAGCAAAGACCCGGGTTGGAAGCCCCATCCCAGACACATCGTTGACGCTTCCTCCCAGGCGTTTAAGATTAGTGAGCGAGTCGCTGAGCAAAAGGCCAGTCGGGCGCCTTGAGGAGACCTTCTCCCATTCCCTCTCCTCACTCCCGTCCGACCCCTGACCCTCACCTCGGGCTCGGTGCAGGCGCAGGGGACTGGGCGCTGCGCCCGGGGAGGGCGGTGGTTCCCGCGCGGGGGGAGGGTCGCAAGACGAGGCGTCCGACTCGGCGCCGTCGCGCTCCGGCTTGCAGTGCTCCTCGTACAAGCGCAGAGACGGTAGCGTCAGCTGCTTCCTGGGGATGAGCGGAGGGAGCAGGTCAGCGAGGAGCGCACCCCTCCTGCTTCCTGCTCCCGCGGGCACCCGCCTTGGGGCCGTCCTGCTCCCTCCTCACCTCTTCTCCCGCCGGCCGTTCCCGGTGTCCCGGAAGCCCTTGGCAAAGGGATTGTTGTCGATCTTCAGCTGCGTGATCTGCGGACACCGAGGGGGCGGTGCTAGGTCAGGCCGTTTCTCTTCCAGCCTGGCCGGGGGCATCCCGAGGTCAGCGGCTGCGGGCCGCAGAGGGGACACCCGCGGAGTGTCCTCTTGGTACTCGCCCGCGTGGGATGGGACGCCTCAAGGTGAGGCCGGCGGGCAGTCCTCGAAGAAAGTGACAAGGTTTCTCCTCCTCCAAAGACATTATTCCAGGAATAATCCCTTAACACACCGGCCCTAAACTGTGCTCGCAGAGTGGAAATCGGCCCAAGCATGCACACTGGCCAGCGCTATGACGCAAGATAAACAACTGCGCACCTGAGCAGGAGCGCACGCGACAGCAGCGCAAGCGTTAAGCCCGCAGGTACACACAGACTCACCGGCCCGCGCACACCCAAGTATACACAGAACGAACGAACAAGTGCCCACAGAACCAACCAAACGAATTCACGCGCCTCCTCAAGAATCCAAGGCTCCCCAAATGGAGCAGCAAAGCCAGGCGTATGCGTCGGTTCACAAAGAAAACAGCCGGCACCAACACTCGTGCCCGCTCATTAGCCTGACAGTGGTCACTGGGCACGGGCCTAGTGGGGGTGTTGCTTTGCCCCACTAGAACGAGGGTGTAAAAAGGCAGCAAGCAGAAAACGCCCTTTAACTTGAAGGAAAATTCTCTAAGCACCTTCCAAAGGGTCCGGGGCCTGGACTGACCCGGAACAGTAGCCAGGGGTGCTAGAGGAGCTATGTCACCTGTCCCACCCTCTGGCTCCCCCAGGAAAGTGAAAACTGGGCCCCGGGTTCCAAGCATCACGAAAGCTTGGGCAGATTGCCTCAGGCGCCCTCTCTTCATTTAAATTCCCATTCCTGAGCCAAGAAATAAACGAATAAAATGTAAAAATGTCAGCACGGGCCTGGAGTCTCTGCTAATTGCTAAACAAACATCTCCACCCGAACGAGCGCCCAGCTGTTCGCGCGCCCCCAGGGAGCTTGTGTGTACGTGTTCTGGGCTCGAAAGAGAGGCTGGAGGGCGTTTGTGGGTGCCCGGGAGTGGCGGTGAGCGCGCAGAGCGGGTTGGGGGGCGGTGGGGGCGGGGGTGAGTGGCGGGCTGGAGCCTGCACGTGTTGAGGGGCGTCGGTGCAGGGGCTGGGCCCACCGCCCACCCCACGCACCTTGTCATTCTGGTAGGCAGTGACAGCGATGAAGTCGGTCTCTGGGAACACGTAGGTGCGGAAGGTGCTGTAGGGCAGCTTCAGGATGTCGTTGGCTCGCACGATATGGAAGCGCGGCTGGTACTTGTGCATGGAGTTCAGGATGGTCTGCGGGGAGGGCGCGGGTCAGCCGGAGCTTTTCTCTCTCTGGGGACCCGACCTCTTCCTCTCCATTTCTTTGTCTCTCTCTTGGTTCTGCCCCTTCCCGATTTTCCCGTTTCTTTGCTCTTTTCTCACCTGTATTTCTTTTTCTTCAACTTTTTTCCCCACAGCTTTTCTCCCTTTCTCTCTCCACTTAAATTTTTTCCCCTCCAGTTGGACACGAATAAAACAAAGCAACGCAAAGCAGAACAAAGCCCTACAACTCCTCTCTTAACCTCTTTTCCTGGTCCCATTCATTGCTAAGGCCACCGTGAGAAGATTCCAACCTTGGGGTGGGGAGGAAGGGTGCACCGACTTTTCTACCTCAGAATAGGCAGTTCCTTTTGCCCCATGGACCCCCCACATTCACTGGGGACTTGCTCAGGCAGGAATGGAGAGAATCCCCAAATCCTATCCTCTTAGTTGGGCATCTGCCTGTGGGAGGAGGGAAAGGACTCAGGGAGCCTGGGACAGGGGTTCGGGTTGAACTTTTAAATCCCCTAGTCTTGGAGGAAGGCTGGGGACATGGGACTTGGGCAAGGGTGAGCTTGACCAAGCTGAGGTCATGGGCAGGTCTTCTAAGCTCAGCACCACAGGCCAAGAGCAGGGTGACCTCCCTGGGACCAGCACTGCACACACTAGTCCCAGCCTCACCTGCCTCCCGCTTGACCCTAGGAGGGCCTTCAAAGGCCTGACTGGAACCAAGATTGTGAGCAGCCTGCAGCTTGCCACCCAGCCGCCATTCACCAGGCTTGCAGAGCAGAGCCCTGGGGCCCAGGCCCAGGATGCACAGGCCACAGGAAAAGTGAAGGGGCAGGGGCACTCCGGGGGTTTGGCCAGCGCTCCCTGCTGGGGAGTCCTGCCGAGGCTCTGCTCCCCAGCTGTGTGCTGGGTGCTGCAATCGACCCCCATCCGCACCCCAGCCCACACTCACGAAGCCATGCTTGTCAGAGATGTTGTTGGTCAGCTTCAGCTTATGGAAGGCCACAGGCTTGGCCATCCACTGCTCCCCCGTGGCCGGGCTGTCCGGGTGGATGTACATGCGCTTGGGCATCTCCGGGTCGGCCTTGCCTGCCACCATCCAGCGAGAGTTGTGGAACTTATAGCGGCAGTCATCAGCGGCTACAATGTCCATCAGCAGGATGTACTTGGCTTTCTTGTCCAGGCCGCTGACTCGCACCTTGAACGGGGGGAACATCCTCCTGGGAGGGAAGGAAGTGGGGAGACACCACTGGGACCCGGCTCTTCTAGATCCATGGACCGCTCTTCTCTGTTCTATCTCCCCACTCGCCACCGCTCACCACTGCCTGGAGTTCCGGTCTGTGTTTCCTGTTGTTTCCCTGTTGTCTCCTGCTCTGTCCTCTTATCACTGCCCGGGAGACCCCACCTGTGGTTGTTGCTCCCAGGAGATCCCATTTCTGCCTGTCAGACCCTCTGGTGTACGGCTTCCCTTCCATCCTGTGCTCAGAGCCGGACACCCTTTTTCTCCCTGATCTGAGATGAAAGCCAATACCAGGAAAAAAATCTGGGCCCTCTAGAAATACACTCGTTTCTCTTGAATCTCCTCGAAATTCGTTCAGAGTATAATACCCACTACGGACCCAAGTGCTCAGAAATAAATTTGGAGGGTGTTCGTTTTTGGGAACTGGGTTACAGCGCCTGATCAGGGGCCCTGATCCTGCATTTCGGGGGAAGAGGGTGAGACTGAGGCCTGCATTCTCAGTGGCTGAGTCGTGGGGTGGCGGGGTTGGGGACTGTGGCTTTCTTCGGGCTTTAAGGCCTGGGGCGGCGGATGTGTCCAGAGCTCCGAGCTCTGCGGCGGGTACGCTATCCCCGGCCAGGTCAGGCGGCGGGCTCTCGGCTGACCAGGTGCTTACTGTTGGGAACCAAGCAACCCGACAGGGGGTAGTGGGGCGCCGATCCCACTAGGGGCTCCAGGGGCGGAGCAGCCCCCAGACTCTCCCAACGCGCTGCATTTCCCCGGAGTTCGGAGACGGACCCGGAGGCAGAAGAATGAGACCGCCAGGGCCAAGCCTCAGGGCCAAGCCGTGGGGCCTCCACGGCTTTGGGACTTGGATCGGTTGTGGCTATTCGTTAGGAGCATGTTTTCGTTTTATTTCATTCGAGAGATTTCGGTGTTTTCGTTCTAAAAGAAATTCGCTCCGGTGCCAAACGAGAAAAATCAACTTGGTTGTCTGTGGGAGCAAAGCGTGGCGCCGGGGCCAGAGCCGGGAACCCGGAGCCGGGAGCCGAGAGCTACGGGCTCGGTGCTGTCCGGTCCCCAGCCCGCCCTCCCGCCCGTGCCCGCCAGCCGCCAGCCACCCTACCTCCCGGACTTGGTGATGACCATCTCCGTGCCCAGTTTGTGGAACTGGTCCCACAGCTCCTTAGCCTCCAGCGTCACCTTGGGGTCGTCCTCCACCTCGTCCTCGGGCTCCAGGCTCTTGAGCGAGCGCAGATGCGCGGCGGGCGGGTGCGGGCCCAGTGCCGAGACGTGCAGCCCCGCCTCGGCCGCAGCCGCGGCCGCTGCTGCTGCGGCCGCCGCCCCGGCCAGACTCGGGTCGGGCAGCGGCTTGGCCAGCGCGCCCGGCGGCAGCGCGAGTGCCGGGAAGAAGGAGGGCTGCGCCGCCGCCAGGAAGGCGGACATGGGGAAGTCGGCGGGCCGTGGCGCGTGGAACGGATGGTAAGCCATGGCGCTGGCCGCCAGCGCCGGCTCTCTCATCGGGACATCCGGCCCAGGCACCCGGGGGCCGGGGCCGGGGGCGCGCGGCTCGGACCCCCGGCCCGGGCGGCGGCGAGCGCGGAGGACGGACGACCGGCGCGGCGGGCGCGGCAGCTGCTCCTCCCGGCTCCCTGTCCAGCGCACCGCAAGGGGCGCGGGGCTGTGTGCGCGGGGGCGGCGGGGGCTCTGAGCCGGGCTGAGCTGGGCTGGGCTGGCCCGCTCCGGCGCCGGGGACCACGCGCGACTGGTTAGATCTTGTCGTGATCTCTGGAAAACTGTGACTATCTCACATGTCCTGCCCTGCTCGGATCCCCTGCGCTAACGAGCCAGGCCCCCCTTGATTGCTGATTTTACGCTTTTTGGACCAATTGTGGGTCTCCGGGGGCGGAGTTTTGACAGCTCAGGCCAAGCTCCGGCCGGGAGGGGGGGCCTGGGAGAAGGTGTCGGAAGCCTCAGCAGTAAGAAAACATGTCAACAGAATAAAATATTAACCAATGACGGGCCGGCGGGCCCCGAGACCCCTCCCCCTGCCCCGGCCCCCACCTCTCAGCCCGCGCCCGCGCCTCCCTGCGCCGGGACTGGAAAGCGCGGAGGGCCGACCTGACCCGCCGTCAGGGCCCAAGGCAAGGGGTGCCCGAGTCTCAGGGCATTGGGCAAGGACCCCCAGCCGCACGCCAGCCCCATGTTCAAAGCATTGACACGGCCCCGAGAGGAGAGGGAGCACCCTCCTTCTCCCGCGCCTGGAGGCCCAGCAGCTCTGGCCCGCGCCCCAGCCTGGCCTCCGACCTGGCTCCCAGTTGCGGCGCCGCCTGGGGTCCCTGAGCTCCGGAAGAAGGCTGCAGGCTCTGTAAAGCGAGGCCAGTGGGCGGGCGAGTCGGGAGGCTCGGGTGGCCGAGGTCCGGGAGCGGAATCCAGGTGGCGGGAGCTGGTGAGTGGAGCCATGGCAGAACCCTGCTGGGGCTGGCACGGGCGGGCGCGGGACGCGGTGGCCTTGAGCTCAGGAAACGCGGGGACCCCCAGGCCTGCGCCTCTTCTCACAGGAAGACTCCGAAGGAACCTGGAATTCCCGGCAGGCCCTGGACTCAGCCCGGAGCTCGCTGGCGGCGGGTTGAGCGGGTCTTCGGGGCTGGGAAGGTGAGCGCACCTTCTGCTGATCACAGGCTGCACTGTGCGGGCAGATCCCGGACCCCGGATTCTGCACCCGCGACTGAACGAATTTTCGCCGTATCCGGTACTGGAGACGCAAGTCTCCCTTTTCCTGGACATTGGCATCCTTTCTCTGCTCCCCTAGTCACTTTTCTAGAGTTTGTTTCCATCTCTTGGAAGCACACGTCTCCCAAGTTCAGGAGTGCTGAGTAACACGTGCGGGAGTCAGGGTGTCTGCACGCACCTGTGGTTGACCCCCCGCCCCCGTGATCATTCTTAGTCTTCAGTCTTCCAGCAGCCCCAGTATTTTTTCCCCATGGTGTGTGTGTGTTTCCTGCCCAGTATGGTGCCCTCTGTGTGCAGCGAGAGCTGTAACTCAAGGTGTGCAAAGAGAGAATGGAGCGACCACGCACCTGTCTCGAATCTGGCTCGGGCGCGGACCCCGGGCCCTGGAGGTCGCGTTGCAAGGACAAGACGGAGCATGCACTAGCCACGGGTGACACTCTCACTCGTACAGCAAATGCAAGTGTGGGTGAGTTTGGCCCGAACGGGCTCTACGCCCGCGTGGTGGGCACATACATCCCACATACAGCAGTGACCTAGGCAGGTCCCACATACAACAGTGACCTAGGCAGGTGTCACATACAACAGTGACCTAGGCAGGTGCCCACCCGCTGCGCACACCCAGTGGCAGGTCACCTCGCAGCTCAACGCTTAGGGGTGGTTGGTAGAGGCTGGATCGCTCCTGGCAGTGCGGGTTCGAGACCGGCATAAGGATTTTGGCCTCCACGACCTTTTTTTCTACTTTTCGGAGCCAACCCCAAGGCTCTCACAACTCCTCATGGCGGCGCACATGTTGGGACTACCCCCACAGGGTTTTCTCCACGACCTCGTTCTTGGCTAGGTCACGTCTCTCTTAGTACCTCTTCTCTACCCAGAACGAATCTTTGGCTCCGCGTTGCGCAGTCTATGCAGCTGGGGCAGGGTCCATTGCAGTTTTGCACAGGCAAAGACCTGCCAGCTCCACCTTAGGCGAGATGTGGCCCCTTGGGGTGGGACCCGTTTGGACACGTTTGCGCAATTGGCGAAATGACCAGGTAATAGCCAGGGCAGCTTTCCTTAGCCCAGAATCCAGGGCCTGGGAATCCGTGAATACATTTGCGAAATCGTGTATGTGTGGACACGTATTTTCGTACTTTTAAGAATGTGCGTACATCTTAGCGAGTGCATTTTAGACATTTTTCCTGGGGAGAGTCCTTAGCTGGTCCAGGGGTCAAAGGCCTGGAGAATTTGAAACACGCAGGCCTGGGTTATTTGCTCAAGCAACCCAGCAGCGATGGTGCAGCAGCTATATTTGGGGACCACAATCCTACCTACGGAGCTGCCTACCTGCCCTGTGGCTTTCTCGGGCTCTTTTCCTATGGGGATCCCACCACCTGCCCCGCCCCGCCGTCCCGCAACACCCTGAAGTCCTGCTGCAGACGCTTTCGAAATTCTGTGTCATCCCCCCGTCCCCCGAGCCCCCGCTTCCAGTCGCAGCCCAACTCTCCAGTTAGGAATATCCTTGGCTCATCGAAAACTGGCGCTAGGGAGGCCTGGGCGGCCCTGGAGCGGCGCCGTGCAGCCCACAGCTCCCGCTCGGCCCCTCCCCCTTCTGGGTTTACTCTCCTTCGCCTTCCCAGGAACAGGCGCCCCTGGGGGAGTCCCCCCCGGCCGAGTGTGCGTGTTTCTTTAAGAGGCCCCGGGGGGCGCCTCGCAGGCCGCCCGGGGCTGGAGGGGGAGGGCACGGGCGGGGGCGGCTGGCGCCAGGCGGCCGAGGCTCCACAACAAAGCTCCGGCCCCTGTCACTTCGCATCGGCCGGGCCCCGCAGACGGGCGGGGGACGCGCGCTCAGCCGCCCCTCCCTCTCCCAGGCGGTCCTGGGCCCCGGCGTCGGGCGGGCGCGGGCCTTCGGGCCTCAGGCCCATCGCGGGCGGTCAGTGCGCTCCGCGCTTCCCGCAACAACGAAATCGGGCGGGGCAGCCTGCGCCGGGTGGGGCCGAGGTGCTGAGCCTGATTGGGCTGCCCGTCCGTCCTTTGGCCCGTAACCTCTCGCAGGGTCAAGGGACACTTAAGATCTTCCCGGGGTTGAATCTCAAAGGGGGTTCCCGCCGTTGTCTTCGTCTGTGTGACTGGGCGTGGATTTAAGTGGGCCCGCGCGGAGTGGATGGCAGGAACGCTCGGGGACGTGTGGTCGTGTGGCGGAGGGGACGGACGTGCTTCCGAGTAACGGGGCGCTGGCGTGAGACTGGCATTAAGCGCTCGGGGTAGCATATGAATGTGCCCAGGCTAAGCTCGGTGACGTGTGTGGCCCTTTGACCAGCTGTGTGGGTGCCACTGGGCGCGTCCGTCCCCGTCTTGACGAGCAGTGTGCGTGCGTGAAGGAAGACACTCCCGCGGACAGAGTTGCTTCCCATTGCGGCTTCTCTGCCGGACCCGTACCTCCCGGAGCCTTGGCGCCAGCCAGCCCGGTTTAGCGGACGGGCCGGGCTCCCCTGCGGTCCCAGGTCTGGCTGGGGTGGGGGCCGCGGCCTTGGTGACCCCAGCCCGCAGCGGCCCGGTCTGTCCCATCCACTTAAACAAATTGCGGCTGACAGGCGCGCAGTCTCTCTGGAGCCGCCGCCCGCCCGTCGCCTCTCTCCAGTCCCAATTATCCCGCGCAGGGTCGGGCCAACGGGTTGGGATGGGGCGGGGGACGCGGGGAGAGCAGGCAGCCCAGCTCCCTCCTGGTCGCGGTGTGGCCCCGGCCTTATGCCAGGATAGGCGGCGGAGCCACTTCCTACAGTTAGGCCCGGGGAAGTGCCTCCTCAGCCACCGCCTGTGTGGCCCCGTCCTTCGTCTTCCAGGCTGATACGAAGGCGAGGCCCAGCCTGGCTGCTATGGGCCTGGACAAACCTGGCCTTCGAGGGACACTGCTCTGTACCTGAGGGCGAGCGACATCACAAGGCCGAAAACCAAGGCCACGTCTCCGCCGGACTTTGGGGGACTTCCCCAGAGTTTGGGGGGATCCCCAGACTACTCACTGCTCTGGGGCTCTGGGGCCGCGGTTCCACAGATTGCGGCTGTACGCTTGGAACACCGCGGTCGGCAAAAGTGATGTGCGCGTCGGTGAATTTACATGTGTGGACGTGCATGATGTGAAATCATGGGTGCGGGTGTTTGGGATCACGGGAGCGTGAACAGGGCACTCTGCTGAGTGGTTTGAGAGAGGGGGTAAAGCGCAGGAAGGAACCCTAGAACGAGCCCACCTGCGACAGAGGGGAAGGGCTGGCTCGCGCGCGGTCACCAGGCTCTTGATTTGCTTTCAGAAACGCTTATACAAGGAGGTGGGGGGAGGGGGCAGGATTCCCTGGAGCAGTTCGGGGTAGCGCTCCAGCTTCGCCGCCTCCGCCTTCCTGATGCCCCGTTGAGGAGCTACCTGGCCTGTCCCATTGGCCTCAGTGCTTCGAACCACCCTTTTGCCTTCTTGACCTGGTTTCCACTTTGCCTGCTTGGGCTCTGTCGCTCCTCCAGGCAGGACGTACTCCGCTCTCCTCACCTGCCCCCGCCCCTTTACAGATGAGGACTCTGAAGCCCAGAGGTGCAATTTACCCAAGGGTGGTGACAGAGCTCAGATGGGACCCTGGGACTTTAAAAGACAGTATGCCCAAATCCACACCTTAGAAGGTGGTGATGCCATTGCTGCCGAGCTAGAGCTACCTACCCCTGCTCATACAGCAAGGCGATACTGAGTCACCAGGGCCTCCACCCTCCTCTGGGCTCTTGCTTTGAATACAAGGCACACAGGATGCTGTCTCTCTTTGCCCTAGAGCTTCCAGTTCCAGGTCTGCAGGAGGAAGCTGCTTTCCCAGTTCCACAGGGATGAGGGAGCAGCTGCTGAGTTAGTTAGCAGGGGCCCAGGCTGGAAAGAAGTGAGGCATACGGGAGTGGGATCAGAGTCCTGGATTGTGTGGGGGCACGGGAGGTCGGCTCAGATTCAGGCCCCTCTAAGGGAACTGGCTGAGGCAGGAAGCAGCAAGGTGCAGACAGGGGTCAGCTGACTAGCTGTGTGACTTCATGACCTTGGCCAAGGCCCTGTCCTTCTCTGGGGCTCAGGCTTGTCATCTGCAAAAAACAAGTATCTACCAGTGCTTAGGTACCTTCTAGTTTAGAGAGTATCAGATCTGTGAAAATAAAAAATTAGTACTGAGAAACCATCCCCAATTCCAGACTAGGAGCTGCCTGCCCTGACCTCTGCTTGTTTACAGAGGAGCTGGCCCTACTGTTGATGCTTGTGTGCCCGAATGTGCCTTGGGACCACTGGGCCTTTTCTCAAATCAATCCTAGACAGTACCCTCGCTCCTCCAGTTGCCACCCCCACTCCTGCCAGCCTCTTTCCTGATCATTAAGATATTTTTCCTTAATGATAGGGAGTCCATAGTAATTTGTCCACTGAACAGGTAGTGCTTTGAGGATCAGGGAGGTCACATGGCTTCCTCAAGGTCACCTGGTCTGGCCACAATTAGATTCATGTTCTGATGACCTCCTAGGTGATGCCATCATGAGGTCTTCTGGGGCTGAGGGTGACGCAGAGATTGCCCTGGATGTTGTCTATAGAGGATAGGATGCTGGCTGCTCTGGGGGCCAATGGACAGTAAGGTCCCCCACCCTGGGGCCCAGCTCTCACTTCCAGCTGATTACAGACTATGGCAGGGTCTATAACCTCTCCAATTAGCCAGGGGCCAGGCCCTGATAACCTGTGCTCCAGTGGCAGCCGCCATGGGGCCAGCTTATCTGGCCTCTCTTATCCTCACCCTTCCCCCACATACTCAGAGTTGGCCTGACCGCTCGAGCAGATGAATAACCAGATTGTCCTGCAAGCTCAGCCGACAAGTCCAGCCCTACACCCACCACTTTCCCTGACTGGAGGAGGCCACAGCTGTTTTGCCCCCACTGGAGGGGAAGGGCTGGGCCACAGAGGACTCCTGACTCTAAGCTGCCAGCCAGTTCCCCGCATGGCTGAGAGAGCTCCTGGCAGCAAGGTCTTTGCCCCATCCACGTGCCCTAGGGTGGGTTCAGAGGGGCTTGTGCTTCCTAGAGCTCCTGGAGCTTCTGGACCCATCCCCAGAGGGCCAGGCCATGGGCAGCACGCACAGGCAGCCTGGTGGCACTCTCCTCCCTGTCCCCTTTTGACTGAAACACTGCTGTAGCTGGGGCGTGGGGGTGGTGCCCGGCCCATCAATGTCTCCAATCAGCGAAATGGGGAAAAGCGGCAGCTCCCGCAGCGGCCCCCACTGGCTAGGCCCAGGCCTTCTTATGTTCCCAGCATGCCTCACTCCGGCGTGCCTTCTCACCATGCAGGTGCCCAGGCAAGAGGGACTGGCTTAGGCCACCCTCTGCAGGACTGTCTCCTGAGCTTACAGAGCCTAGTGTGATTCAGTTCCCCTTCTCCCAACTGGTTTGGTGGCGAGAACTGAAAAGTAAGTCTCTTCTCAGTGCCAGGGGAGCGGGGTGTGTGTGAAGGGGACAGGGGCCCCACCTCCGGCCAGATGGTTGGAGGGAAGTCCCGCTTGTCTGTGGACTCAACTCTTCTATGGCTGTTCCATTAAACTTCACCCCAAACCACACGTGGCTCAGTGGGTTTCCTTCAATCGCTCAAGACCTCGCTGGGGTCTCCGGGACGTGTAGGCAGGGAAGAGGGTGACTAGGACTAGCGTTAGTCTCCTTCCTGCTCAACACACCTTTGTGCTCCCCCTGCTCCTGTCTCCTTGTTGTCATTCACTTTAGGTCCAGAATTGGGAGGGGAGGGAACAAAATCAGGAACTTGTCTTTGGAGGTTCCAGCCAGGTTTCATGAATACCCACCTTCCCTGATCACCCTCCCATCTTCTGAGTTTGAAAAGTGAGGCAATTACAAGGTGTCCCAAAGATGAGGCCAGAGGCTCTGCCAAGCGCTCCTCCCCACAGCAACACCAGCACATGGCGAGGGCCTGACTGGCTTCAACTGCCACACTTGGGGGCTCAGAGCCTGTGGTACCCCCACACATGGCTCTGGTAACAGGCAAGGAGCTTGGAAAATGGACTTAAATCAGGCCCCACCCAGATTCCAGAGCAAAAGTTCTCTTTCCCATTTCTACCCTCCACAGATCTCCCCCGGCCAGAAGTTGCACGAGGAGGGGGTGCTGGGAGCCCAGCAATAAGGCCACAGGACTCTGCTCAGCATTTGGAGAGGACCCTGACCCCAGCAACTCAAGGAAAGACACCAATTGCAGCGTGATTTATTAGACAAGACGTGCACTTTCGACAGGGCCTCAGTAACCGGTTTCCTTCACTGAACAGTACAGGACCAGGGTAAAGGGCTTAAAGATAAGAAACACATTCTTCCCATGAGCCGATGGGGAAAGAAGGGAGGAAGGGGAGGTATCTCCTTCCCTCCTCCTTCCCTAATACTCTGGGCCTCAGTTCACCCCATGCTGGAGCGGGGCTGACCAAGGGAAGCCAGGGGCAGTGTGTCTCACAGCCAGAGTAGGCTGGGGCTGAGACTGTCCATGCAGGGTCAAATGCTCTGCTGGACCATCCACCTTCTCCCCACCCAAGATGTTCCAGGCCCCTGTGGGTATGTTAAAAAATACAAAAGCGGATCCAATGCAGGATGTCATGTGCAAACAGAGAAGGGACTGAGCTTCTGCAGTCTCTCTTGGCCACAGCCCCCACTGATGGGTGCGGCAGAGGTCAGGTACACGAAGGTGCTTTGGAGAAGGGTCTCTTCTCAATCCAGGTAGGATGGGTGGCTGCTGTCACTAAGCTTAGGGAAGGTGGTTGATGAAAGAGGAGCAGAGACTGAAGGGAGGACCAGAGGGGGGCTTCTCCCCTCCTCCAGCAGGCGAGCGGGCTGGCCAGCCAGAAGCAGGTTGCTGGTACCTACGGGAAGCCAGTAGGGAAGAGGCTGAGGGGCTGACTCTCATTGGTGGGGAGTGGAGATCGGTAGCCATCGAAGTTTCTTGGGATGCTGCCACTGGTGGAACCGGAGCTGTTACTCAGAGTCTCGATGCTTCCCTCTCGCTGAAGTTCTGCAAGACAGAGGAGAGGGCCAGGCATGGTCAGAATGGGGCGTGGGGTGGGTGGTGGGGGCACACCCTGGGCCGGGCTGCCTGCCTTGAGGCACCATTCTGGGTCCACTGACATCCATCTGCAGGGGGATCCCCACCTGTTCCCCAGATGGGCAGGCGGCTGCTCAGGTCACAGGGAGGCTCAGCCAGGGGAGGGAGAAGCCCCCTTGGCTGGCAGATTCCAGTTTTAGACCATGATCCTTGCCTCATTGTGGGAAAGCCCTTTAGGCCAGAGGTGTGGCCACTCTGATGACCTGTGTGGACGGCACTGCTCTTCACGGGACACGAGCCCGCACCGGCACACGCACTCATGCTCAGCCAGCATGCTCCCCAAGTCACAGGTGAGGCGGAGGGGAGATGCCAGGACACAGGAAGGACCACAGCTTCCCACCCTGACCTGTCCCCACCTCTCCTTTCCTGCCCCGCCTGGCCCTGGAGCTTCCACCCATGGCTGTGTGATCGTTTGTTCACTCATTCACACCCACACAATCGGGCCAGGCCTTGGCTCATCTCTGGCACCTCCCGGAAAGTGTCCTGTTTCCCTGCAGGAGGGAATGCTTGGGTTTGAGAGGGGCCTACTCCGAGGGAGAAAAGGTCCCAGTTTGCCTGGGGTGACTCCTTTCTCCCTTCCTCTCAGCCCCCAAGTGTCCCGGGTGTCCCTCAGACGTACATGCTCAGAGGCAATCTGGAAAGCACGCAGGGAGGCTCCTGCCCTCCCTCCTCCCCTCGCCTGGCCCCTGCACAGCTATGCTGCCAGCTTGGCTGTGGCAGCCTGGCCCTCTCGTTCAGCTATAGGCACCTTAACTGCCCACCATCTCTTCACCTAAGACAGGTTCTGGGGTAGGTGGGTTGGGAATAGAATTCCCTGCTGTTGAATACAAGGAAGAAACTACTTCTTGGCTTTTTGAAGATGGCCAGTTCCTGCTGCCTTTCAGTCCCTCACAGTGTGCTCTGAGATGTGGGCACACTCATACCTAGGCAGTCTCTTGCATCTGTCACAAGCCAAGATGTGGCAACCTGCAACCCATCCTTCTCCAAGGCACACCTGCCAGTGACTGGTGGCATTTGGCCTGTCCACCTCAGGAGTGCAGGACCTCGAGGCAGTCACTTGCAACAGCCACAATACGCACAGCACAGCTGGCTTTGGTTAGGGAACGAAGGGGTCATGGCCGTCACCAGCCAGCCAGGAACTAACCACTGACCCTCGCTCCCTGCAGCCCACCCCAAAACACTGAGGCTGCCCAGCAGCAGCCTCAGAATGGAGTGGGGGAAAGGAAGGTACCTGGGCCCAGGTGTGAGGGGCCCTCAGGACACATCAGCCACGTCTGGGGCCCAGGCCTGTGCTGGATGGGGGCACTGGGACACCAGAACCTCTCAGCAGTTTGGGGACTGTGCAAGGAGGGGGCTGTGGACATAAGCTGAGGGCCTGGTCATGGTCCCTGATCTCCAAGAGACACTGGCTTTGTTGGGCCTCTACTGGGGAAAGCCAAGAGATATCTGGATATGGACAGAAAACAAGGCAGGTGGCTGCTGGGTGTAATTTCTTTTTTCCTGCTCATTCTTCGATCTCACCCTAATTTGGGGGTACAAACCATTGTGCCACGAGAGGAAGAGGATGGGAAAGTGAAGAGCAGACCCTGGGAATTCTATACGGAAGCTTCAGACTCCATGGGGGCTCCCTTCACTCCCTTCTTTCCCTATTAGCAAGTCAAGGAGTGTGCAGGTGGGCAGTGGTCCCTGAGGCCCCATTTGGTTGGGTTTCGAGGCCCTTGCCCTCATGCATGGCCATCCCGGCACTAGGGGGCGCTGACAGCAGGACCAGGAGGGCAGGGAGCACCAGCAGAGCATCAGCAGTAGCAAGAGAAGCAGGGGCTTCCTCAGGATCTACACACCAGGTCCAAGGAAGAAAGCCCCAGATGAAGGAGCAGGAAAGGCCACCAGGATGGGGGAAGATTAGCCAGCCCCGTCTCAGAGCTGAGGGACAGCCCCAACAGCCTTGATGTGAAATGCCAACACATCCACCTTGCCAGGGAAGCCGAGAAAACCAGAGCCTAGGACCAAGCATGGCACCCCCACTGTCCTGGAGACAGGACCCCAGCAACACCCCCAGCAGCCTCAGTGACCCCACCGCATGAGTCTGAGTGGACACACCCCATCCCAGCATGTGACAGTGCGGGGACGGTTGCCCAGGGCCTTACAGGATGAATCTGCTGCTCCTCGAGGCCAGGTGAGCCTGCGCTGCCTTGCTCCCACTTACTCTTCACCGCTTAGGCCCGGGTAATATGGGTAGGCTTCCCCCTCACCCACAGCCCAGGGTAACCCAGGCTCTGCTGGGTTTCTCTGTTCACTGCCACTGCCCTGGGTAGGCCAGCACTGTGCATCTGGCCTCCTGACTTGCAAACCCAAACCAAAGCCAGAGTGGTCTATCTACAGCACAAACCTTGTCTTGCTTTCCTTCTGCTTAAAATCTTTGATGACTCATAACAGTCCCAAGGATCAGGTCTGAACTTCCCAGCACTACAAAGCGGCCTTCTGTGACCTGCCCCAGACCCCACCTCACTAGTATCACCCACTATTATGTCTAAGGAATTGAAGTGACCACCTGTGCAGTTCTGGACCCCCTGCCTCTCCAGGCTGCTTTAGGCCTCTGGGCCTGTGCTCATAGACCTTCCTCTGACTGAAGGGCCGTTCTAGGCTCTCTGGGCCCCAGAACACCTGCTCGTCTCCCAAAGCTTAGCACAAACGGCCACTCCTCTGCGAGCCTGTCCTGTTGCCCTGGCAGAGCTGGCCGGGCCTCATCATGCTCTGTGCCGACTCCTAGACTAGGCCCTTCAACCCACCCACGTGTGTCTCCCCATGCAGATGGAGAGCCCCTCAGGGGCGGGTTCTGTGCCTTCTATCTCTGTATCCCCAGTGGCAATCACAGGGCCTGGAAAATTGCTGGTGCTCCTAACACATTTCTGAAATGAATGAATGAATGAATGATGTGGTAAGGGGAGGTAGGGACCTATTCTTCAGCATGGACTAACAGTGAAAGAACCAGGGGCCTGGCTGGCGCTGGGACAGTCACCTGGGCACTTTTCTACATGCTTCTCTTGCACCCTCTCTCTTCTTCCCACTGAGGATAGACAGTGAGCGTGGGGGCACAGAGTGGAGGAGGGTACACACAGATTCCCCTCCAGTCATCCCGGCCGCCCAGCCCTAGGAGCAAGCGGCAAATGGAAATGTGTGGCCTTACCTTCCTCCATCCCGAATGCATGCTTTGTTACTGTTGGGTTGCTCACGGACGCTGGGCTGTTGGCATTGTTTTTTTTTTCCCTTTTGAAAAGAAAAGCATTGAGGAATCTTTTTGGAAAAGATATGGACAATGATTGAGAAGTACACTGATCTCTGCAAGCAGGTGGAGAGGGTGTCAGGAGGCACAGGTATCACACCGGGATGAGGGTAAGCTTGCAGTGGAAATCTGTAGTCAAGGAGGACAGTGACATGCATGTGTAGGGGCTGGGGACTGGTCATTCTTGGGGGTCCCAGAGATGGAACTGTTGTGACAGTGCCAGGACCCCCTTCAGCATGGGGGTGGGGGCAGAGGAGTCACACCTTGAGCATGAAGAACAGCTCTGGGAAGGGAGAGACCAGGACCTATGGCCCATGCGGTGCCAGCCAGGGCCCCATGCAGGTGGGCTGCTGGAAGAGGAAGAGGAGAGGGAGGCAGGCCGTACAGTTTTCAAGGCCACCTCTGGACCTTTTGACTCACTGGCCCAGCTTCTGGCTGCTGCCTTCTTCCCCCACCCCAAGACCCCCAGGCCAAGGCAGCTCTCCAGCAGCTGAGGTGGGCTTGTAGGGAAAGCCCACCAGAGACCTGCCAGGGCCCAGGAGAGAGTGCTGGGAGCGCTACGACAGGGAACAAGGGAAGCACCCCCAGCAGCACCCCCCACTCAGGTGTGGCGATTCTGGTTGATGGGGAAAGGTTAGCTCTGCAACAGCTGTTCCTCAGGCCCCCAAGTAGGGTGGAGGTGAGAAGCGGCTCCCAGGTAAGCGGCTGGACTCAGACATAAGACAATCTCATTGTGACCTCACACTCTCCAGGGACTTGGTACCCCTGGGTGCCAGGTGTTGTATCCCTGTCTTACAGATGGCAAAACCAAGGGAGTATAAGAAGCCACCAGCCCTGGGTTATGCCCCACCCGAGAGAACTGGCACTGGTGCAGGCCACAGGATGTTGACAACTCCAGGTGTCACTAAGACTGGTCCCCACACCCAGCCCGGCTGTGTCCACCCATTCCCCGTGGGCTCTTTCTGGAAAAGGGGCCTGTTGCTCTCAGCTGCCCCTCTGTGCCATGGGCCAGGATGGGCAGGCCGCAGTGGGCAGGGGGACAACGGACTGAGCAGCAACTAAAAGGACAGCACCTCAGCTCTTATCAAATGAGTGATGGACGAGAAAGCCCGGTCCTCATGTTGCCCCCACTCCACATGGAGCCGGTCAAACCCAAAGGTGTCAGAGGGGTGGAGAGAGGTGGCTGGCCTTGTTAAGGAGAAGCGCCCCAGTTACCTGGGAGGGTATGCTGAGGGAGACATGGGGAGGGGTCGTTCTCTGTCTGAGAGGAGGACGGGCACAGCCACAATCGCCGGGCTCCTGAGCTGGGCAGTGCAGAAGGAGCTGCCCCTCACCCCACAGTGGGGTGCTCCCCAGAGCTATGGGTGGAGCATTCCCTGGGAGGGGGTGAAAACTAAGTGAGACGAGGGGAGAGCTGGGGAAGCCCAACTGGGCGGGGGACCCCAGCAGAGGGTCAGAAATGAAGTCTTACTTCCAGCTTGGTGCTCTCCAGGCTGCTTCCAGGCTGGGTGGCAGGGGGTACGTGTGGCCAGAGGCCCTAAGAGAAGCTCCTTTGGCTCTGGTAGGTGAGGGCATTGTGGGGAGCCCAAGTCTCAGGGACTCAGAGGCCTGTTTCGGAGACCTGAGAGGGTCAGTGAGGGCAGTGCTATTTCTGGGAAGAGGGTGCCTGGGGCCCCCGGATCAGCCTCTGGGCAGCCCTGGCTCTTCCACCACCACAGAGGAGCAGCATCTATGGCTCAGTACCTGAGCATCATGACGCTGCTCGCTGAAGGGACAGCCAGAGCACTGTGATCGGGCCCTGGCTGCAGCCACCCACCCCCATCCCCACCTAACTACCTAAGCTGCCTGCTGGGTGTAGGATTAGACGTCAGGGTGCAATCTGACCCCGCACCACGGCTCTGCCCACCTGCGCAGTGAGAATAGGGAACGTTTCCCCAGCTTCAGGGGAGGCAGAGGGGTGCCAGCCCAGGTTGGGGGAGGCAGTTGAAGGAAGTGGTTAGAGCACAGGCTCTGGTCACCTGCTACCTGAGGGACTCCGGGCGTGTTACTCAAATCTCTTGCTCCACATTCCCAAACATGAGAATAACAGTGTCTGTTTCATAGCCTGGTTGTAAGAATGAAATTAAATAATGCATGTAGAGTGCATCACAAAGTGCTTGACGCTTCCAGTCAGCAAATGTGAGTTATTATTGTTGCAATCAGATTAGTCATTGTGATCATCCACAGGGTCCCTGTCCAGCCTCTCTCCCCAGCAGGTGTCTCTGCCATCCAGGCCCCCACCCACTTGGCCTCCACTAGAGCTTGGGAAGGATTCTTTTTTTTTTTTTTTAATCAAGAAATGGCCCGGGGAGGAAGATGGCAGATGTGTGTTTACAGCTTTTCATTTCCCTTCTTGCCCCCTTGCAAATACTCTCTTCCAAGATGGAAAATAAATTTCCAACCCTGTTGACATGCATTGATTTTTTTCCCTCCTGCATCCACCTCCCAGTTCTCCCACATTAGCAAGAACTGTGGTTAAGACCCCTGCCTGGGTTGGGCTTGGTGATAGCCCAGGGGAGCGGACAGCCACACAGCACACAGCAGCTGGCTACACTGCCCTATCTTGCCCAGTGCCCGGCTCAGAGGAGGTTTGCAACAAACAAACAGCTTCAGTTCCCTTCTGCTTGAGGGCTGTTGGGTCGGGAGTGAAGGGTGTGTGTATGTGGGGTGGGGTCAGGGGCAGGGAGTCTTCTCTGTAAGAGTGGAGGATTTTCAGCATTTTCTCTTGAAGGGCTATATGGGAAGGTGACCAGGGCCATAGGACTGCTATGAGTTCAACAAATTGATTCAAATGGGGTCTTTTCCAAGCAATCAACTTTGTCAGCAAGTGTCTTGCAGACAGGGCCCGGACCAGCTATGCAAAATGGGGCTTAGGAAGAGGCTCAGCACTGGGAGGGTTTGGATGCATTTCATGGGACTAAGCAGAGTTGGCAGCTTCCTGGTGCTGGCACCTGGAAAGATGGCTCAGATGCCAACGAGGAGGTGGCCCCGGCAGACATGGCTAGGGGCTGCTTGTCTTACACCAGTCCTGGGCCTGGAAACTATTGCTCTCTCTTCCAGAGCGTGGCTGAGGAGGTGGGGCTGCTCAGTGAGACATAGACGAGTTGGCTAAGATTGCCTCTAAAACCCTGACAGCGCTGTTGGAGACCACACTCTGGGCAGGAGCCAGCCTCAGCCCCCAGGGCACTTTTTAGGAGGTGAAAAGTGCAGCAGTTAAAGGCGGCAGCTATGGGGAGGCCTCGCTTCCCAGGCACTCAGCACACCCACCTCCCAGGCGCCGGCTCCCCTGCACCTTCCCTCTCCCTCCCCTCCAGGCTTCCTCTGAAGTGTGGGGCTCCTCCCCCCTCAGGCACCTCCCTCAGGCTTCAGAGCTGCAGACACCAGCAGAGCAGGGGTCCTCCTTGCCTACCAGCAGTTGAGACTGGGAGGATGGGGGCTGGGCCCAGGGGAGACAGAGAAGGGAGTCCCCTTTCTCCTCCTGCAGGGGTGCTGTTCCCTTCCCAAGCATGAGGGAGTTCCTCTGAACTGAGGGGCTGAGGATGAAAAGGCTCTTCCTCCTTCCGATAATGGGCATCCTGGTTTGGGCTGCTGGAACCAGGGAGCAGATGAAAGCAGGGCTAACTCTGGCCTGCTGTTATCTCTGGGACTTAACACCTCAGTTTGAGCAGACCCCTGGCCGGCTGCTGCTGCATACTCCTGGTGCCTTAGCACAGGAGGCCTGCATTCCTGAGAGCTCTTGCCATCAGTCTGAGTGCTGAGGCCTGGGGCAGCCACCAGCCTCGCTTTTGTTCATGACTCCTGCAGGTACTGAGACCCAGAATGTTGTTGCAGAAGGAGGCCAAGAGCGCAGGGCATATCCTGCCGCCCTGCCCTCCACGCTTAGCTCCAAACACTGGAAGCAAATCTCCGGTGCTCCTGGTACGGGGGGCCTGGAGCTGTTGCCCTTGGCCACTGTGGCTATGCACGGGTGCCCAACAGCCTCAGCAGGGTTTGCAGGGAGACCTGAGATGCTCCTGAGCATCCACCGCCCCTAGAAGGTGAAAGTCATGACCGATGGTTGAGGAGACTGAGATGGGCAAGCAAAAGCCCTCTCTGTGCCTGAGCTTCCACCCGAAAAACTGGGGAAAGCGGGTCACTTTTCCTACCGTAGCCAAAGAGAAAATGTTCTCAGCCTCTGGAAGCCCTGGTCATGACAGCAGGCCAGCGCGGTGTTAACACCATGGGGTGGGGTTTAGGGCAGGCTAGATCCCAGAACTTCTGGTGCTCCCAGGAGGGACAGAGGCACGATGACAGGGGATGTATGTGCTGGAATGTTGGGGAAGGGAGAATAGAAGAAAGAGATGGGGAGAGAGAGGCCTGAGGAGTGAGGACTCAGGAGGGAGGGCCTCTCTCAGAGTCCTGCCCCATGTCACCATGCCTGTCTCTGAGCTAGAGCCAACTTGTGCACACGTGTGCATGGTGCGGGGAAGCAGGGCACTGGAGTTCCAGGCAGAGCTTGCGGCCCAGCCCGTCTCCTCTTCCCAGCCTGTGAACTGCTAAGGCGGTAAGCAGGGTCTGAGCCAGAGGGCGCGCTGGCCAGGCTGGGGGCTGGGGCCTTTCCTGCCACACCTCACTGCCAGGAAACCCATGCTACCCAGTCCTCTCTTGGTCTTGGCTTCAAAGGAGAAGGTAGCAGGATCACCCACCCAGACCACCTCGGCTGGTACCCCACATCCAGCGGCCCTCTCAGCACCCACTGCATTAGCGTAACTTTAAATCCTACCCAAGGCAGAGTATACACTATCACACACAGTATGCACAGGGACAGAAAAGGCTGAGCTGACCCAGTGCACGTGTCCCTTGTTTGAGGTATTCGGTAGCTCTGGCTGGAGCCATGCCTACGGTCAGCTAGCGGTGGGAGAGCCCCTGACCCACCACTCCCTGTGGACGCCAGAGGAGGATTGTGGTAGGAGGCAGAGACTGAGCTCCAGTTCTGTCACAGACGTGCCAGATAACCCAGGCAAGTGACTTCACTTCTCCTCTGCTTCAGCATCTGTCGAACAGGAGGGGAGGGTCTGCCCTGGTGACCTCACTGGGTGTGTAAGGCTCTAATGAGAAACGGACGCGAAGGGGCTTCAAGACACAGAACCCGCATCAAACATGCGTAAGAGACCTCTGGTATTTTCTGCAGGCAGAGGCCCCTAGAAAGCCCTCCTCGCCCGGAGGGGCTGAAATGCCCTTTCCAGCTCCAGGTTCACAGCACCACACAGGGGGCAGAGCCTTGGCAGATGCCATTTAAGGTTGACTCAGAGCTTGCGGCACAGCAGATGTGCCTTGGGTGATGGACAACACTGGCCAGGTGCTGCCACATGACCTCTTTGTGTGGAGGTGCTAAGGAAGGGCTGGTAGGAGTCTCGGGCACTGGCGAACGGGCCTACTCTGCACAGCTATGAAGAAGAGACAGGGCTTGGAAGCTCTCCCTTGGCACCAGGTGCCTGGCAGCTGGCCTGGACCTGCCTATCTCCTGAGGTCCAGCCACGAGGCTTGGAAGACTCCACCCCAGCTCCCAGGCAGGAGTCTTCCCGAGCCACCCTCCAGATCACGCAGGGGCCTGCGGACCAAGGAGACTCGCTGTTCTTTGAATGCTGCTGGCCTGTAGGCTGGAGTCACATCTGGTTCTCATTCAAATGTCCAAACGTAATTAAATTCTCTACGACGCAGCGGAAGAGTTTGGAAAGATGTGGCTTTCCTCCTTTTCCATCAAGGTTAAGAAATCTCAGTCCCTCATGCCCCCAGCAGACTCACCTCCTCCCTGCCACTGGTCTGTCCTATCTGCAGAGGCCAAGGCCTGTGCTCTTATCTGTTCTCTAGAGCTTAGGGGCGGGGGCCAGTATGGGATATGAAGAGCCCCCCAACTGTTCCTTGTACCCACCTGAGAGGATTACCAGCAGAGACCAGAGCTGCGGCTCGCAGCTGACTAAGTCCGCACACTGGCGGCTGGCCGGGGCAGGGAGGTTAGTGCCTCACTCCTCCTGAAACTGTCTCCCCCAGCTCTGAGACAGCCACTGTGCCCAGGCTCACTTCAGTGACACACCAGTGTCCTTCCACTGATGAGATATGGGGATGGCTTGTAACACTCTGCTGATGGAATCCCCTTGTTGCAACTTGTCCTAATAGGAAGCACTTCAGAGTTATGATTCTGGAGTCTTTGGGACAAGGAGCCCCTGTGCCCTGGCCTGGCCCCACAGCACCTGTTACCTCTCACCTTGGTGCCTCAGGACTGCTGCAAGGAGGTGCCCTCCCCCATACATGAAGGAGGAGAGAAAGGCTGGAGGAATCGGTCTAACAGACAAGGCTGAGTGGCATCTGAGCCCTCTCGAGGAGTCCCTAGACCTCCATGTCTCACAGGATTGCTTGTCATTTCTGGCCTGTAAGGGCTCTGAGCAGGTTAAGGGCCAGCAGGGTCCAAGGTGCAGTCATCAGTGAGAGGGAGGGTGTCCTGCTCCACTGAAAGGAGACCCCCTAGCCCCAGACCTCAGTGCCTCTCTTCAGCCTTCTGCTCAGGACTTCCCCATATCCAAGCAGAATGTTTCCTACATGGGCTGCTTTCCCCGAAAACCTTTCCTCTCACCTGAGTATCTTCAGTTTATGGCTTCTTTGTACTCAGGGATTTATGACTTTCCTGGTAATGGGTTCCATTCTACTTCCTCTATGCCTATTTTTCTAATCATTGTGGTACAGGCTTTTTGAGAGTATCTTAATAAGTGGGGCTATTTTTCTTTTGAAACAAACTGTCCTGCAAGCTAATGACTTATTAGGGGTGTGGATGCTACCCAGAGACAAATGGAAGCTGGAGAGGCGATGACCAGGGCAGGGGTAGGAGAGAATCTTCTAGATTAAATAGTGCTGTGCTGAGGTCCCTTTAAGACTCTCGGCCAGCTCCTGTGTTAGAGTCCCACATGCTGCTCATAAACATTCCTACCAGAGAACTAGAACCACATACAGGCACACAGGCGTTTGTGTGTCAAAGAATGCTCCCGCTGGGGACAGGCACACACACACACAGCCTATTCCAACATCACTGCCCTGGCTCCAAAGAGGAATAGCTTTTTGGTATTTGTTTCCAAATGGTAAACTTGACCTTAGTAATAGATTTAATTTCTTGGTGGTGTTTAGGGTCAGGTCCATGTGTCTGGTAGCCTTTCCATCAGTGATTAGGGATTTAAGGAACCTATCCCAGTTGTCGGTCCAGTTGTCCTAGGCCAAGCCTAGCAGAAGGAGCTGTGCTAGGACGAGGTCCCTGTTGCTCCCTTCAGGGTCCCAGCCCGGGCTCTCAGGCCCACGCACTGTGGCTGTGACAGCACCACAGTCCCAGTTAATTGTGGCGCTGCTGCCGCCCATCCAGATGAAATAGACTGGGCCGATGCCGGGCTGGCCTTTATGCTATGTTCACAGACTGGCTGCTGGTGCCGGGGCTCTATTCATTATTCAATTCAGCTAGCTCAGACGAGCCTTTCCATTTGCTCCTCCAGGAGGAATAACAAATCTAGAAATGCAATTCCACTTTGGTATATTAAGATATTGATTTGCCTGTCGGGTGGAAGTGCATTTGTTCTGTCAGTCCTCCCATGGGTAAGAAGGGGTTAACCAAATGTTTATCACAAGGCTGGCTTCAGAGTTGAAAGTAATGTGATCAGTAATGAATTTTGTGTTACATTAGGTTGTATAAATGGACAGACAAGCGCAGACAACAAGTGGCCAGGAGTCGGGGCTAATCTAATGATGTAAAAATAGAGACAGCACCAATTATACTAGGGGCCAGCTCCAGGCTCCTGCAGGGACTGCAAATGAATAGGTACAAATCAAATTACTCACTAATAGACGCACTACAAGAGGGGCAGTCAATGGTAAATGCATTAGAGCCTAGTGACCTCTCTGCTCTGCACAGCAGAGTCCGAAAATTTGACTTCCATCTTCAAAGTGGGGGGCAGGGAGTGGTGTTCTCAAAGAAACTCTTGATGGGTGAAGGATGGCAACTACTCCCCATCCCAAACCAGTGCCTTGCCAAAGGGACCTCCCGTCTGAGCTGACCTCTTGCCCTCACTCCAGTGCCTCCTGAGCCTGGGCACCCTCTTGAGGGATGAAAAGAGCAGTGGGACAAAGCCTTCCATGTGGGCAAGGACAGGAAGTTACATACCACAACACTTCACAGCCACGTGTCTCTCAGGGGCGAAGTTTTTTACTGCTACGTCAAGGGCTGTGTCTGTATTGAAAATAAAATATTTCTTTAAAGAGGATCACAAAATGGACCTTTAAGAGAGCAGAAAGAACTAAGATCAAAGTGAATAGATACCACAATCTGGTTTGACCACTGAGAGCTTTGCAGGGGGTGTTCATGGTCTGTTCCAAGGCACAGCACATCTAGGTATTTACAGATTTCTCACTAGCCCAAACTGATACCATCTTTTGCTCCATTCCTCCTCCCCAGACCAGCCAACTGAGATCCTAAACTCCTGCCTGCTGCCCAGGGCAGGGGATAGGGAAGGATGTGAACATACAGCCAGTATCTTGGGTAGCCCCTCAGGTTTCTTCCTCCTCTCAGGTTCCATGGATTTAGAAACCAGGCCTGAAGTTCAAAGCCGCTTGGCACTGTGGTAGGATCATGGAGATGTGCTCAGATGCATTAACTGCAGGCTCATATTCAGCTCTCGGTGGCTTGGGGATGAGTAAAGTATGAAACCAAAGAAACTCCAGGCCTTCCAAGGACCCAGCCCATGCCTGGATGGAGGTGTGGGCCTGGCAGGCTTAGGCCCACAACCACGCTCACACTCCCCCAACCACCCCTAAGGCCAGCACCAAACAGTCACACACACCAAAGTGGAGGTGACACGCTGGTGCTGGCCAACTGGAGCCTGGAGACAATGGGAACATTCCAGTAAAATGAACATGGGGCACAGAATGGAAAAGTCATCAGGAACAAATGAAGCAACTGGATGGTGATTCTCCCCAAACTCAATTAAGCACACAGAAGGGTGGAGCTGCCAGCAATCGAGCTACACTAAATAAACATACTTGGGGGAGTTGGGGGAGGGCTGTGAAGCCTGGTGCTGAGGGATTCTGCCAGCAAATTAAAAAATGTCTTATGCAGTGGGCCTGCAGGTCCCTGGGGGCAGCGAGAGGGGAGAAAGAGGAGTGGGCAGGAAGAAATAACCAAAAGTCAGACACCAGAAAGCTGCCTCTGGTATGGGTACTCCAAAATACCTCCTTCTCTTAAAATCGATCAGATCGGCTTGGCTTGGCCTTCTTGGTACAGCGCTTTCTATTACTTCTCAGAGCGGAGGCTCTGGCCTCCCAAAGGGTCAGAGGGTCATTTCCAACTTTCCTTTACTGTTAGTGGAAGTGTCTTCCTCTCTTATCAGCCGCTGGGCCTAGGGGATGGTGTGCAGACCTCAGACCATCTTCTGAGAAGGCAGGGGGCAGAGGCAGGGGCAGAGGGGAAAGGTGGGCATTTACCCATCCATGACCACGCTCAACTTTGTTCAGATCTCATACCTCACAGAAAGGCCGATGGTTAAAGGTGAATACCCTGGCAGAGAGGCACAGAGAGAAATCCTCCCTTTTGTTAACCATTTACCTATGTTACCACTTCTAGAGGAGGGCCCCTGTGCTGGGGGGTCCAGCAGGCCTCCCCCAGCCCATTGGTCCAAGACTGCACGTTTTCCACAGTAACTCTTGCTTCCATGACACAACAACACAACAACACCTGGAAAGGGCACTCTGAAGGGTCACCAATGGGGTCACGCTGGCACTTCCTCCTGGTTGATAGGAATCAGTGTGCCTTGGTGGAAGAGTTGAAAGCAGACTTTAGGCAACTAAAAAATGTGCAGAGGAACTTCTCAGCCCTAAACTCCCATCACAGCTCTGGCTGGGCCTCCCTCACCTTAGGGAAGAGGAAGGGGCATGTGGAGGACAGGGAGAGAGCAGAGGTTGAGGGAGAGGGAGAGAGAGAATGGGAGAGAGGAAACAATCCACCTAGAATCAGATTTGAGATCTGGCCAGAAACTAACAAGTGTGTCTTTTAAGCAAGATAATTACTCCCATTGCTTCAGCTGGCTTTCATTTACCTCTCAGAGGCCACAAAAACCCACCCAGTCATTCAACATTAACTGAGGCTCAGCTTAGCTCTTGTCCCAGTGCTGGATGCTAGGCAGGGGCAAGGCTGGTAGTTAGAGGTAACAAAGATGAATCAAACTCAGTCCAAGGAACCGGAACTGGGTCAAGACACACTCGTGGCAGCATGGGTGAAGGAGGGGCTGAAGGCAACACCAGAGCTGGCCCTTCCCCTTGTGGGATACAGAAGGGAATTGACCATTGCTAATTTATGGAAAAGGCAACACACACTACTTTCCCGGGGCTAAGTGTCCAGTGAGTAGGTGGTGCAGAAATTCAGAGAGAGAGAGAGAGAATGTGTGCATTTGGCTGCATGGTCAGGGAAAGCGTCACAAAAGAGGGGAGATTTGAGCTTGGTCTAAAAAGATGACTGGGCAGAGAGGGAGGGCAGTGGTCACTTTAGGGCTGACCAACATGCTGGTAGAGCCAGGTGAACAGGGCATGTGCTGGGGAGGCTGGGATCATATGTTTGCCCAAAGGTGGTGACCCATGAACAGGGGGTTATCGTGGAAGGTGAAGGGAGAGATCCGGCTGGGGAGAGAGGTGGGGAAGGTGGGTAAGAGACCTGAAACACCATGGCAAGGAGCCTGGGTGGTCATGTGCGGGCCCCGGGCACTTTCTGAGCAGGGAAGTGAGACAACAGTCAAAGCAGGCCCTGAAAGTGAGAGCCCCCTCCCTCTACTGGGATCCCCTCTTATTTTGAATCAAGGGCGGGAATAATTGATACTACTCCCACCCTTCTGACCAGGTGAGAGTGGCAGGATCTTAAGAACTGGAAACTCTTCTCAGTATCTTATTTTAATCCCACATCTTTTAGTTATGGTCTCGCTTCAAGTCTTTCATTTCCTCCTTTGTGAACTGGAGAGAGGACCATCTACCTGACAGCGTTGTGACAATCAGAGGACATTATGTGTTGAGCAGAATCTGAAGCATATGACCCTTGGGAGGCGTGGCCATGGCTGGAGGTGAGAGGAGTAAATGAGATGGTGCCTGGCGCAGTTCAGTGGCCAGGACATCACAGGGACGGCGGGCAAACGTTTACTACACTTACTGGTCTCCCTCTCCCACTGTGTTAGAGAGGGAGAAACTGAACCCTAAGAGGCAAAGGTGCTTGCCCAGCATCACAGGTTTCCCCATTTCTTGACGAGGACTTCCAAATCCCAGCAGAAAGGAAAAACAAACATTCTTCCCAATGGCAGTAGCTTGGTGCTGGGAACTGAAAGGACTCTCACATTTGGCCTTTCTTCCCAGTGGAAAATAGCTAGGAATAGGCAATCTGACACTGAACTGAGACACAAATAGCAACACCAACAATGCCACCCCTGCCACAGCCACCCACTATCCCACAGTCTCGCTGGCAGCAGCTGTTCCTTCCCACCCTGAGCTGGGGAGCTTGTGACCTGCCCGTGGGACAGGACTCTACAGGGTGGCCCTGTGCCTTTAGGGGCTTACTATCTTCTCCCACTCTCGGCTGTTAGTTTTATCTTTGCATCCTGGAAAGACCATGCCCTGTGGGCACGGGAACTACCCTGACCTCTGCTTGGTCCAGCCCTGTAGGAATCTGAGGATTGGAGCCGGAAAGGAATAGACCCACAGTTCCCTGACCTACTGTGGAAGAAACCATTATAGCAGATGCCTGCAGAGAGCTTGCCTGCTGCAAACACACAAAGAGCACATTGGGCCACTGAGGAGATCACTGAGAAAAGACACTAAAAGCATTTTTTTTTCTTTTTGTTTTGAGACAGGGTCTGGTTCTGTCACCCAGGCTGGAGTGCAGAGGTGTCTTCATAGCTCACTGCAACCTCAAACTCCTGTCCTTAAGTGATCCTCTTGCCTCGGCCTCCCAAAGTGCTACCATTACAGGCATGACCCACTGTACCTGGCCAAAGCATTTTTGTAAATGCAGTAGAAGGAGGAAAAATCAAGGCCCAATTGAAGGCCTTAGGTGCCTGGCTAAGTTGCTTAGATGACAATGTTTGCTGAGGAACCTGACGTTGCAGGGAGATGGGCAATTTTAGCAGCAGTAGGTGATGAGGGATATTAACCAGAGAAGCCCAAAGTCTTAGGTTAGAGAGCCAGACCAAGCCAGAGCTATGCAGTGAGAAAATGCAGTTAGATGAATCACCCTCACCTGTCTTGAGAGGGGCACATGGGACCCAGGAAGTTGGAGAGGTAAGACTAGGGGAAAAAATCAGAAACTAAAGGCTGGGTCTCCTGGGCTGCCACATTGGGCATCCTGGAAAGGATACTGTCACCCTCAGAAGACCCGGGGTGTCTGGTGTGAGCCATTTTTACTCACCAAAAGGCTGCAGAAAGAGAAGGGGAAAGGATTCCATGGAAAGAACAAAGCAGCTTGGTTGCTGTACATGGCAGAGAATGTGACCCGTGGGGCTAAAAGCCTGTACGCTGGCCTGTGAAAGCAGTATCTTCAGGGGGTGGGGGTTTGCTTAGGATAGGAACAGGGTGGCTAACCCAGGACCCACAGACGAGGCTCACCTGGAGTCAGAAAATCTCAGGGTTGGGAAAGGGACTGGACAGGCCACACAACATACATGTGAGTGTCACTTCTCCAGCTTTCTCGGGTGACACTGCCAGCTCCTATTTCCAAGGCCTCGCAAGAAATCAGGTTACCAGGATGCATTTGTCTACCCGTGGGGCTGGGCTGGGTAAAGTTCTCTTCTCTGAGTTGTAGGGTTTTTATCTGTCTGATGCAGAAAATTCTAACAACTGCCACATCTTTTGACATGTCTGCAAAGTCCAATGTGATCAACTAGTTTTTATAGTGAATTCTGATAAGTCAGTTAACTGCTTTTAATATGGGGTTGAACAGAGAGTCTGGATGTCTAAAAAATAAGAGAATTAATGCAATGTGCTGGTGCCTGCAATCATTGTCACCTGATCATCTGGCACCCTGTGATGGGAGAGTGCTAGTATGGCCCCTGCTGGAAAGGCAGCCTCAGCACGGAAAAGTTTCCAGCCCTCAGTACTGGGACAAGCAGGTGTTCCAAGGTCCACTGGAAGAGCTCATTCTAGTGGTAGGATGGGGATCCAACACAGAGTTACTTGGTATAGGGTATATATTTGATCAACGCTGGTAATATTAATAATAGCTCACATTTATTGAGAGTTTAATCTCTACAATCCTAAACTGAAAGATGTTATTAGCACACATACACACACACACGAACACACATAAATAGTGCTTGTAGGTCGTCTTTTTCAAAACATACGGCAATCAATAGATATTTGTTAATTAACTTACTAAAACTTTCCTATGACCTTTTAAAAACTGTGTTTAATGCTCAAAATATACTTCTCTACTATGAAAGAAAAAGAAAGGCGCAGCCCTTTCAATAAGTAAAAGTAGCTTCTGATAGAAACCTCTGGAAGAGCTTTAGTTGAAAATATTCTTAAAGTCTTTTCTGCTGAGTAATTAATATATACACAGGAAAAACTCAGATGATTTAGCAGAATAAGCTGGAGTGCTGGTTTTTAAACTGCAGATTGCAATTCATCAATGCATTATGAAATCAGTTTAGTCGGCCACAACTGCATTTTTAAAAAATGAAATAAAACCAAGTACTAGAATGCATTGCCTGTAATATTGTTTGCTCCATGAAGAGTTGTATGTTTCGGTGAACTAGGTCAGGAATTAAAATATATATTGAGGGAAGGTAAGAGGCAAAGATTGAGCCCACAGAGTGATCCCCCCAGAATAACTGCTTCAATGCCAGAACGGAGACTGTTAAAGACACAGCAGACACACAAAGATGAAGCCTCATTCCTATCAAACAGCTACTGTGTTTGAAAAGCAGACTCGAAGAGTGAGCCCAGGGCTGCAGAAAGCAACAGCCATGGGGAAGAGACAGTCCCTGTGGGCCTTAAGAGCGACTTAGTGAGCTCTTAAGAGTCAAAAGCAGCAAAAGGAGGCTTCCCGAAACAAAGATGTATCAGTAATACTTTAAACAGGGATCAGGACCTACGCATAAGGCCTGGGCTCCTGTTATCAGATGGGAAAGAGCACACAAAGGAAAGACAAGGTTTAGCTAAATAGTGTCTGAAAGAGTTAAAGTCTAAAGAGAAAATGTACTTAATGTGTACGCAGGTGTTTATTAAAAAAACCTTTTTTTTTTGTATGAAGTTATATCTTTACCTAGACACAAGACAGTTGGAATAAGTGAATGTTTTGTTTATTTTAAAAACACTATTTTTCTAGAAAAGGCAATATTGAAAGGAATGTCTGCTAAGCAGGAATTAGTCAAGTTATTTTGAGGGGGCAGCAGAGAGAGGAGGGGGCTTTGGAAGACAGCATTCCAGGCAAAAGGAAAAGTATGTGCAGAGCCTGGCGGGCAGAGGAACCCTCTGGGGAGTTCAGCTTGGCGGGAGCTCGCCCAGGGCAGCGAGAGATGAGTCTGGAGAGAGGGCGGCGTCTGGTCACGAAGGGCTTTGTACACACTGGACGGGGTGAACCCAGGAGGAGGAAAGGGTTGAGGGAGAGGAGTTCAGTTTTTGGACATGTGGATATGTCAGTAGGTAACTGGGTAGATGGTTCTGGAGATCAGGAGAGAAAGCCAACTTGGAAGTTTTGGGGAAATCAACAATTTGTGGATGGTAAGTGAAGCCACAGTAGCAGAGGTTGCCATGTACCGAGGGAGCAGAGATGAGGGCTAAGACAGCGCCTTGAGAAATGCACTGAAGGAGGCAGAGGAAAGCCCAGAGAAAGGACTGAGGAGTAGCCAGAGGCGGAAGAAAAACCAAGAGTGTAGTGAAACAGGAGCACAGGGACAGCACTTCAGCAATGCAGGGAGTGGCCACAGGGCCATTTGAGGTAACCCGAATGTCCAGTCTGGGGAGAACAGTTGTGGCGGGGCAGGCTGGTGGCAGGGACTGGTCTCCTCTGTGACAGGAGGAGAGGGGAAAGTTGATGCAGGATGTTCAGCATCTGGGTAGCAAGAAGTCAAGAGATTTCTTGAATGATGCTCCAAATTTTCTCGCTGAGAGTGACAGATGAGACAGTGGGGAAACAGATGTGAAGAGAACAGGGAAGTCTGGAATAGTATCCATGAAGGAGGCAAGGAACTGATTTCAAGACGATAGAGTGATCACAGGCACCATACTAAGTAAACAGCAACAATAGGAAAAAATATAAAAAATAAACACCAACTCCTAGAGGACCAGAGATCTGGGGAATCTTTAAGAGAATGGAAACAGGCCACAAGCCATAGCAGCAAGGAGGGGCTGCCTCAGAACCACCGACACCGGGGCTGAACGTAGAAGACTTCCTTTGGTTACTGCGCACCTACTATGTGTCGGACACTGCTCTAGGTGCTGGTTTCTCCTGCAACAGATGAGTGGGAACTGAGAATGGGAGAAGGGAAGAGAAATGCAGAGCGGAGTTCAGCGTAGAGGAGAGACCATAAATTTGTAGAGGCACAGTCCGAACAACTTGCGATTTCTCTTGGGCAATCCAGGTGTGAGAGCGGGGTTGGACTGCCCTTGCACTGGAGTTTTGCTGAATGGACAATGGAAAGGTCACAGAGGCAAGGGGCATAAGGATATAGGCAGGAAAGCAATTCAGCCAGTTATTTTAGAGCTGGACTTGCAAATCACAGAAGTGATCTAATTAGACTGGTAAGCGGCCAACACGGAGGACAGAATTAACACCTGCCCTACAGGGTGATCATGACTCAAAGTAGATCTTGTCAAACTTTCACACGCATAGGGATCTTGTGAAAGCCCAGACCCCGCTTGAGTGGGGCTGGGTGGGGCCTGAGACTCTGCATTTCTAATCAGCACCTAGGTAAGGAAGCTGCTGCTGCTCTGAAGACCACTCTTTTTTTTAAATGATTTACTTTATAATTGATAAATAAAAATTATATGTATTTTCATGTACAGCATGAGTTTTGAAATATGTATACATTGCGAGATGGCTAAATTGAGCTAATTAACATGGATCACCTCACATACTTACCATTTTTTTGTGTTAAGACGACTTAAAATCTACTCATAGTGATTTTCAAGAATATAACACATTGTTATTAACTATAGTTCCCATGTTGCACGACAGATCTCTTGAACTTATTCTTCTTGTCTAACTGAAACTTTATATTCTTTGACCAATGGCTATCCTCCCACATCCGCAGACCACTTGGAATAGTGAGGTTTTAAAAGGTTTGGATTTATCTTGGGAGGAGCTGATTTGCCCCATGGTCCAGCTCACAAACCAGGTGCTGGAGCTAGCAGACTTTTCCATCTTCAGGACTTCTGCTAACTGACTGACACCATGGTGATAGACTGAAATGGGCCATGATAGGTTTTTTTTTTTTTTTTGAGACAGAGTCTCACTCTGTTGCCCGGGCTAGAGTGAGTGCCGTGGTGTCAGCCTAGCTCACAGCAACCTCAAACTCCTGGGCTCAAGCAATCCTTCTGCCTCAGCCTCCCAAGTAGCTGGGACT
>CAUYRT010068243.1:0-105089 GCA_963574885.1 Lepilemur ruficaudatus | reverse complement strand
AATTTTCCCTCTCCTCTTTTTGGAGTTTATTCTATTGCTTTTCGAAATAAGAAAATCTAGTTCGAACATCTACTTTCTCCACCCATTGAGATGCCACCTTGTCCATTGTCAGTCCTCATGGCAATGGTTGGGCTCTATTTTTTGCCAGGCACACACCCTTTGGAATTAGGCAAAGAGGGGTAAAACTTAGCTCTAGCATCTATTATCTGTGGGACCTTAAATGAAAGAGCTTATCTCATTGAGCCTCAGCTTCCCCATTGAAAAATTAGGCATATTAATACCTGCACCTCATTGGTAGGTTTATAAAAAAGTACTGAGCATATCTGAAGTTTTTACTACATGGTATTTATTACTAGTATGGTTTTAGTACTACCAGTAGTAGATGCTACAACTAATACTAACACATGTGAGTGTGGTTAACACTTAGTGACTTAATTTAGGCTTTACTGAGGGCAGAAACAGGGTTGGTTATTGGCATCTATTGTACATTCAGAATGTGGCATGGTTCCCAGCTCAGGGAGTATTCTAAATTAGAATCTGATAAATATATCAATGCATAAATGAAGAGTCAGGGTAACTTCTTCATAAATGCTAGTTCCCTCCCGACTCTGTTTCGCCTTGGATTCAAATAACATTGATGGATATGCAAGAGGGCTGACATTAAAAATTGTAATTTAACAGATGGGAAAACTAAGATGTGAAGAGATTAAAGACCAGACCCATCTTAAGGGTATGAACAGACAAGTCACAGAACAGGAAATGTAATTATCTGGTAAATATTTGAAAGGACGTTCACTTAAGAACACAGAACAAGAATGTTAAGAAGTCCTGTCTTACCCATCAAATGGGTAAAGACAAAACACATTCATTGTTTCAAATAGTAAGTAGTGACAATGTGAAATAGCAGGTCTTGGCACACACAGCTGGTGGGGTGCAGCTAGTTCGCCCTCTCAGAATGTCACAGATGTGTCCATTAAAACACAAAAGGCCCACAGGTTATGATACAGCAATTCCCTTTCTCAGTATCAACACTAGAGAAATGCTTGCATGCATGTACTTACAAGGAGGTTTGTGCAAGAATGCTCACTGCAACGTTTGTTTGTAATAGAAAAATGTGTGAAATGACCTAAATGCTCATCATTAAGGGTGTGGCTGAATAATCTATAGCACACTTATACTATGGAATACTGTGCAGCAGTTAAAAAGGAATGAAGAATATCTATGAACCAAAGTGGATACATATTCCAAAGTAATACATTTCCCACCTCAAAGCACCACATTTGATTTGTGATTGAGCATGCACTTCTGCCTTGAAGTATAGTATGTTCATTCCTTCCTGCCTTCATTTACCAATCTTGACTGAACATCCACTTGGTTTCAACTATTTGCATGGTGGCAAATCTGTTCGCTGATCAGTTGTTATGCATTCTTCAAGTTTCAGTGCGACATGACTTCCTCCAGGAAGCCTTCTTTTTGCACTGAAGCTTGGTTAGACACCCTTCCCACAGCCCCTCTGTGCTCCTCCCACCACAGCACTTTTCATGCCACAGTCTAATCACCTGGTTCCCCCTTTACCCTGTGTGCTCACGAGGCCAGGATCACGTCTGCATTAGTCAGGGCTGGATTCCTGGTTCTAGCACAGCGCACGGTGCAGAACAGACACTTCATAAGTATTTGTTAAATGAGACAAGTGTTACTTAACATGGTTATATTAGATTTTCACTATTTGGCTGATGAATGAATGAACAAATTAATCATATAAGAAAAAAGAACGGATGACTGGGTGAGAAACAGAAAGAGCCACAGAAAGAAATGGGGCTTAGGAAAAAAAAATGAATTGGTAACTCAGCTTGAGAGCCATAGAAACAGCTTCCAAGAACCACCTGTGCCTTCATTTGACCCTGATTTGAGCTAAACTTTCCAAATCCTCTGAGGCTTAATATGGAATCACATATCAATGTTATGGCTAAGATCTGAGAGCAAGAGACCCATCTTTTGAGAGTTCCCACTTTGTGCTGCTGCTGACTCAATTCTTCAGTAGTTCATTCAACAAGCATTCATGGAGTCCTTATTCTCTGTCATGTAAGTGTGATCAATTTTGTACTTAAAAATACAAACCAGGTGAAAGAAAAAAACCACAAGCACCATTAAATATAATATAACCCAAACTGTGATCAAGGACCCAGGGTCATGTTATAAGACATTCATGTTCCAAATAGGCTGGGATCCCAGTGATGGCAGCTCAGCTAGCCTTCGTTGTGAGTTACTAGCGGACACTTCCGGTCTCTGTTCAAATGTCACCTCATCAGAGAGGCCTTCTAAAATCACTAAATCCTACCCAACTGAGGTTTTATGCAATTGCGTGTTTCTTTTTTTGTCTCTCCTAACGACACTGTAAGAATCAATGAAAGCAAAAACTTTTCCCTGCTCTCTTCATTACTGCATCCCTACTGGCTATAAAATAGTTGAGTTTATGGCAGGAATCAGTACATATTTGTTGAGCAAGTGACTTGATAAATGAACTAAATTTTTTGGTAGATGGAGGGTCCAAACATTTGGAGTCCAGAGGAAAAATTTTGGATATGATTTGTAAAATATGGACTCCCAGGAGTGTCCACCCAGATCACAGGAATATCTCCTTTCCTTATGTTTATTCATTTTCCCCAAGAAACATATTGAGAATGCCAAGGAGGTGAGGTAAAATAGATATGGATTGTGTTGGCAGCTTTACAGGTCTGGATGTGAGAGCAGAATTAATAGATTACTAAATTGGGATACACAAATAAGCCAGTTGGAAGAGATGACTTCTAAAAATGTTTCTAGTTCTAAATCGAGGATCCTAAGATGAGAGAGGCACAGAGCAGATAACACAAACACAGTTATTCAACCAGAGAATGAATGAGTAAGAGCATGAGCTCTGAGTTGACAGTTCTATGTACAGACCCCAGCTTTGCAACTTGATAGCTGCAAACTTCACCGTCCACATCTCTTCTCTGAGTTTCAGGTCTCATCCAAAATCTGGGGACAAGACCATCTACCTTGTGGATTGCTTGGATGATTAAATCAAATGTCATTATCTATGTAAAGTTTTTAGTAAGTGCTTGACACATAATGCATGCTTAGTAAATGATGGCTTCGCTATTTCTCTTCAAGTGCTCAACTCTTTCCATCCTTCATTCCAGGTGCATTTAAAAAATATTCACGGAGTGACTATTTTGTGTCTACAATTATTCTAGGTGCTTGGAATGTACCAGCAGACAAACAGGCAAAAATTCCAGTCTTTGAGGAGTTTATACTCTAGTTCTAAGCTTAGGTCTCAGTTCTCCCAAGTTTGTGTTAGAAACCTCTGCTTCTGTGCCTCTGTGTCTTCTATCAGAGCATTGTTTTACTGCAGTGACACTGCTTGCCTATCTGCTCCTTTTGCCTGAAGAGTCTGAGCAACTTGAGGTCTTGGCACCACTGGATCACTATTTCCTAACACTGTGCATGGAACCTAAAAGATACCCAGTGAATATCTGTTGAAGGAACTGATGGATGGGATGGAAAGATGAGTAGATAAATAATGAGAGTGAGCTGCTATTCACTGCCCCTGGTTTGTCTAATACTACACTTTCTTAGTTTTGTCCAGAGTCTTTCCTTCTTGGATAAATCAGAAGATTCCATGCAGGCCAAGGAGCACCAGTGCTCAGTGCAGAAGCACTTGACAGCCAAACCGAGAAACAGAAGCTTCTCTGCTTTTTCTTCCCAGCCAGGGGCATAATGAACTGGCTGTGTGACTCGTGTCACTGGATCCCAAGGGTGGGTCACAGGAGCTGACTGTGGACTAGTGCTCTCTGATTTGTAATCCTGTCTTCTATTTGCTATATCTAGAAATTTGTCCAGATTGGATGCATTTCTCAGCTCTAAAATTCTGCCTTCACATTATTGCAGTAGGAGGTACTATGGTTAGTGGTTAGGAAGGTGAAATTTGGAATTCAATGAGTTTTAATCCTGTCTATGTCATTACTAGCTGTATGAGATTAGATCACTCACTTCTCTGATTTTTGGCCTTCTCACCTGCCTCATAAGTGTTTGTAAAGCTCTTAAAGCAGAGTAAATACTTAATAAATGGTTGTCATTATTACTGTTATTGTCCACATTTCAGTAGGGCACCCAGAGCCAGTGGGGATCCTTACAGACAATCTGTGCTGAATGCTTTTGACTCAAAAAAAGTGTATGAGTCACCTGCCACCTAAGACATCTTCTCCGTGTCTAACCACAGTGAAGAGCTTAATGTGCTGTCCTCTCATTTTCCAGATATGGAAATTGAGGCTCCAACAGGTAACACAAGTGTCTTGATGTCACCCGGTGAGTTAGTTACTAGCAGCGCTGGCGCTAGCCCCCTTCTCCTCTGCTAATGTCAGTTCTTATTCCATGGAGGGGTTTCCACTTAAGGGAGATGGAGATGTTCCACATTTCTTCCTTGCCCTGGCCAAAAGTAATCAGTCTACTAGAAGTTTCCATGGGGTAAGCACAGAAGGCTCTCTCTTCATCAATGTCATACCTTGGGAAACTATCTCCAGTGTAGATAACAGAAAGAATAAATATTTTTGTTGAAAGAAAAAAATGAAGACAAAGGTCAAAGGGAATCATGTAATGGGTTTGAGTCAGAGAAGAAAAAGAAAGCATTTTTCTCTCTCCTCTTTTTCTCCAAAACAGTCTTTATATAGAACTTGTATAAGAGCCAATTTATTTGATATGGAAAAAATGTGAAAGCAGCAAAAGACACACACACACACACACACGAGGTATTTGTGGTGGGATTCAGAACTCAAATTACCAAGAAATAAAGAAGTTGAAATGGTAGGTGGATGTGGAATTATGTGTTTCCCTTTATTCAGAGTGTCAGAGAGAACATTTAGATCAGCAAGCCGAGCGCAGCACAGCCCAGGTCTCCAATATACTCTGTGGGACGCAAGAGAGACAAAAAGGGAGCCCAATCACTGCCTCACCCTAGCCCTTGTGCCTGTCACATAGTAGGGACAAAAGAGAAGTTTGGTGAGTGAATGAAAGAACAAATGGTGCATGAGAGTGTAGACTGAATAGTGATGGTTTTGGAAGCAAATCGGAACAGGACTCGGCATTTTTACAAAGCGTGTAAGGTCCTCGGCACTCCAGTTGAGTGCCTTCAGGAAAGGGATGGGTCTGGGACATCCTTGCACTGTTCCCGCTACAGACTCCGACGTGTAGAATGTTCTCAATATATGTGTGTGAACTGAAGAAGTAATTGAATGAGTGAAAGAGACCTTGGAGATTCCTGGACCTCATAGGTCATTTAGTGTCATGGCTGTTAAACTTTAAGCAGCAGCAGACTCACTTTGAGAGACTCTGCACTCAGAATGTCGGATTCAGCTGGCTGGGCTGGGGCCTGAGAACCTGGCCTTTCCAAGTTCCCAGGTGATGTGTTGTTGCTGAACTAGGGCCACACTTTGAGAACCTGTTTTAGTGCAGTGGTTCCTAAACTTGGTTGCGTGTTATAATCACTTGGTGAGATTTTAAAAGTCCTGATGGCTAGGTCTTACTCTTACCAATTAAATTGATACCTGGGAGTTCAGGGATGGAAGGTGGAAAGTGGATGCAGGTGAGACTAGGCAATTTTAAAATGTCCCAAATTTTTGTAATGTGCAACTGAGTTTGAGAGCCACTAGTCTAAGTGCAACTTGCTCTGTGTAGAGTTGAGACATCAGAAGACCAGAAAGGGTATGTGACTCACTTAAAACTGTAGCGTAAGTTAGTGACTTAGCTGAGAATAGAACTAAGGGTGCTTTCCCTCCTTCAGTTTAATTTTCACCATTCTGCACTTATCAGCCCATGTCAGCTCTCACAGGCTCATAACTCGAGGCCAAAAATGAGAGCTAAGTTTAAACTGAGGTTTTAAGACGTCTATTATTTCTTCCCTCCATTGTTTTACAAAGAAATTTTAAGTGGATGCATATTTATAGAACTCTACTACTCTAGACAAGTGAGGACACGGAAGAGACAAGGTTATGGAATATTTTTCAGGAAGACCATCCTTTAAATTTTAAGTGCATTCTCAAACACAAATCAAACGCTCCCTCTGAGTTCTTAAACAGATGTTCTTCATCTCTGATTCAACGAATGGGCAAGGGTTTGCTAGTGATGTGCACATTAATTGCTGGCATGTAAAAGGAAGTGCTGGTAAAGTGTTTGAAAGTGGTTCTGTCTCTTAAAAAGATTAAAAGTTTCCTCCAGAACTTGGTTTCCATTAGTAAATATTTTCAAGTAGACAGAGCAGAGATTGTGCCTTATATCATCTTAGAACCAAATAAAGAGCCACAAAAAGCCTATAGAAAACCACTGACTACAACATTTTCATCAGTTGAAGGAGGAAATTGAGGCTCAAAGAGATTGACTGGTTTATTTAACATTAGTAAGTGAACTGGCCAGGGCTAGACACAAGGTGGCTAACTCCTGAGCTATTTTTCTTTCTAATACACAGTGTTACCTACCAACATCCCTTGTACATAGTAGGTGTTCAATGAATGTATGGTGAGTGACTGTATGGACTTTTGGTACCCAAATTAGGTGGCTAAGGCTCTAACATTTTTTAGATTAAAGCAGAAGTTGGAATCACATCTTTAATGAACACTGGTTAAGTACACTGGCTTAGGAGTCAGGATGGAATTCCAATTCTTATCTAAGCACTTCCCAAGTGTGTGATCTTGGATAAGTGACTTCATATCTCTAAGCCCCAGTTTCCTTCTTTGTGAAATAAGAATGATAATAAGGCTGTGGTAGCGGAGAGGTTGAAATGAGTAAAGGACACAGAGACCTTAGCCCATTATCTGGTCCCTAGGACTTCATAATAAGGTGGCCTCCCTCATGAAACAGAAATTCTGAGGATGTTTGGGGAAGAAAGAAGTGATAGAGAAGTGTCTTGAAAAGTGAATACTAAAGACAATCACTGCATCACATAAAAGCAGTGAGCATCCAAAAAGAATTATGAGACCTAGTGCTGCAAAGGCCCTTAAGGATCAAATGGGTTTGAACCTCGGGTCCAGCTCAAGAAATAAGACGAAAATAAGCAACATTGTCATGGGTAATGTTCACTTTCAAGCAAAGTTTTTGCACAAATACCCAGGAGCGTGGCCAATTCCCAGCCAACCTGCTATAACTTCACTCCCTTTCGTCTACTCAAAAAGCAATCAGAATGCATGAATCTTCTTCAATTTAGTCTAAAAAGGAAATCATTAGCAAACTTCAGTCCTTCTACTTTTGTTAGTAATAAGTGACTTTCTCATGCGAATCTCATCCAACCTCCTTCCTTTACTGTTGGGATGACTAAGTTTCAGAGAAGTTGGTGACACATCAGAGTTATTACCAAATCTAGGCCTCTGGTTCCTTCCCCCCATATCAACTCTGCCTTGTGAAGACAGTTCTGCACCCAAAGCTGGGTTACAATCTCTAGATGTGATGAGCCTGGCTGTGATGAACCTTCTCCTTCTTGTCCAGGCCTCTCTGACTCTTCTCACATCCCCCTCAGCCCACCCACTCCATCATCTCCCTGTTCAGAAGTCACTTACGTGTCCATGAATCTTCTATTGAGGCGTAGGATGGAGGCCACCTCTGCTTGGAGAGGAGGGTCGCGGACTACCTTGTACTGCAGCGGCTTACACTCCAGGCAGAGCGGGGAGTCTGCAGTGGAGGTCAGCATGGCCGCGTCAATCTCTAGGTGCTCATCCAGTGTGTAGATCTGGATGCCGTACACCTCTTCGCCCACGTCTTGGAGTCTGATGGTCAGTGGGACGTCACAGAAGACGTTCTGAGGTCCCAGGGAGACATTCTTCCCACTGACAGTCAATAGTTTGATGTCATTGACAGCTCCACTGGAGTCCCAGTCAGTGGAGACAAAGGTCACCCAGACAGTCAGAGATTCAGGGACCAAGGGGTAGAGGAATTCCAGCTCAAGGTAGCAGCCTTGTGGCTCAGGGCAGGCTGGAGGGACTGTGTGTGGATTGACAGCTGAATTTGGGCTCCACGTGCGGACGCTGGACTTACAGGGCTGTTCAACGTCTGGGTGACCTATGAAGAAGAGATGGGGAAATGAGTTCTTGTGGGTGACCTTCACTCTGATCCTCAGTGTTTCCTGCAGACCCCAGGAGAGACTGATCTGACTAGAATTTAGACAGAGGGGAAAAGGAGAGGGAGTATTCTTGATGTCTTGTTGAATCTACTGTATACCCAGCACCCAGCTCATCCCCACTTCTGCAATATAGACTTCATAGGAATCACCAGATATTTAGTCAAAACTACATTCAAGAAGGTGTCTTACTATTGAGTTGATGCCCAAACTTTCCTTCCTTATCTTCCACTTGGAGGCATTGCTGCATAAGATGAAAGGAAGGCAGGGGCACATATTAGCCAGACACCCTCTGTGCCCCATGAACTTAATTTTTGCAAAGACTCACTTCAGAGGTGAGGAAACTAAAGCTGAGAATTATAGAGTGAATTGGCCAAGGCCATACAGCTTGAATTTTAAAGGTCAATATTAGAACCCAGTTATGTCTCATTCTGAAATCTAGCTGCTTTGGTCTTCTCCCCATTGGGTGCAGGGGCCACTAGAATAAATGAGAATCCCTGAGGTATTATTGCCATTGGTACAATATACTTTGACTGACAGAAGTCCTGGAAAACTCCTAGCAAAGAGGAGGTAAGCATGGATAGTACCACCCCTTGGACAGAGGACCTGGGGGGAAACTGTCTAGAACCATGAATGACAGAGCTGGAAGGCAGCCCTGGAGCCATCTTATCTCTCCTCCTCCCCTTCCCTACATGAGGTCATTCCATACCACTGAGCTTCTCCGAGCTCTGTCCAGTCTGACTCCGGAATGGGAGGGTTGTTGGCGGGGGGCGGGGGGAGGGGGAGGAGAGTCTCTTCTACTCTTTCCCTAGGGTGATGATGCCTCATCCTCACTGATCTCAGCCTGCTGTGACTTCTAAATTTTTCTCTGCTGAGATCACATCTAGACCCTCAGAGAACTCTCCCTTGCACTGCTGAGAAAAGTAATCAGGACTCAATGTAGCAATTGGCTCTAATTTGTTTAAGAGAGCCTCATGAGAGATACAGATCAGCTGGTGAGGATAGGATGGAGGATCTCAAGATGTCCTATTAGCCACATTGTTTTTTTCATCAGCATCATGGTTGGTTGAGGGGTGGGGTCACTGGACATTTCTAAAGCAAAAACAAAACAAAACAAACAAACAAACAAAAATAACCTTTGTTTGAAAATGCTTTGTGGCAATGGTACAGGGTAACAGGAATAACTGCAATATGAACACTAGAAAGCCATTTGGAGTAGAAAAGCTATTCCAGGTATATTTCATCAGAACAAGAAGAGGTGGGTCTAAGTACAATATTCCCTCTATTCCTCCTTGGCTAGTTGTGATCATTACACCCAGTAACTGCCGGCTCAGAGTGACTGTTAGTTTAAGTGAAAAGCACAAATAAGACTCCTCACCTAGCTGAAGCCTTTCTTCTTGTCCACTCTCTGACCCACCCAGTTCTTAACTCTCTTAACATTGTGAGTTGTTGACACACATGTATGACTTATTCATTGAGTAAAGTTTATTGAGGGTAGCACTTTATGGTATGTAAAGCACATTCCCTAGTCATTAGGTAACTCATCTGATCGCCACCCAAATCCCATAAGAGAGTTATCATTTTCATCTCTATTTTATATCTGTTTCACTCAAAGCCATACAGATTTTGCTTAATACAGTATGCCTGGTCCATAGAGAATGCACACAGTGGATGCTCAATAATATTTGCTAAGTGGAGAACCATCTATCTTGTTAAGATGGTGTTTAAAAAGAAGTTACAGCATGGAATATTAGAGCCTGCTTCCTGATGGTGGGTGCCAGGTGAACATCGCACCACCTCCATGAGCTTTCTCCTGGAATTGGCACAGGGAAAGCAATCTTTCTTTCTTGCTTGGATAAAACGAGTGTCAGGGGAAGGAAGCCACAGGAGAGCAAAGATGACAAATCTGCTTGGCTCATCCTTCCTCCCTGGTTTCTTGTTCATCAACAGAGGGACCAAATGCTTCCAAAGGACAGGAAAGTGAGCCTGGTCATTATGCACAAGTAGGTAAACAGGCGTAGAAGTCTTAGCAAAGCTTGTGCTTGTCTGGTCATTAGAGACAAGCTCTTAGATGCAAAAATGAGTCCCAAGAGTCATTGTGTCCAACCCATCGCCAAAGCAGCAATCCCACTGTTAATGCTGGGCTTCATGAACTGACCATTCTCCATGTGTGAGGCAAATTACATGCCTCAGCTCTTTTCATTCTGGCAGTAAGTCTATAATACAGGTCTTTTGAAACTCATTTTACAGAAGAGGAAACTGAGCCTCAGATGGTTCAGCAAGTCCCTGGAGGGGAATAGGATATTATGTGACGCTGTTGGTCCAGGCAATGTGCCAAGCTTTGAAGCAATGAAAGTTGGGTTAAAATATCAGCTATATAGTTTCTCATTGTGTCACCTACTGTAATGTTACCAACTTTAGGGCTTCTGGAAAGCTCAAATGGGATGAGATCTTTACTAGATGCTCACACATATTTAATATATTAGCTCTGTCCTGAAAAGTGAAGAGGAACTAACAAGGAGGAACTAAACGTGAGGAGGCATTTCAAGCAAAGAAAACAGTTGAGAGAGAATGTGAGTTACGATAACCATGGTTTTGAATGCAATGGGAGTGCAGCCAGTGCTGAGGCTGGAGAGTTGAGTGGAACCCAGATTGTGAAATGTCTTGTACATCACATTAAGGAAACTGAGCTTTGTACTGAGATAGATGGAGAGTTACGGATAAATTTTAAACAAATGAGTGACATAAGACTTCTTTAGAAAAACCACTGATTGAAGACATAGGTACCATCCATCCATTTGTCTAGCCATCCTTCTACTCATCTGTCCATCCATACACCCCTCCATTCATCCATCCACGCATTCAAAGAGTAATTAAGTGCCAGGTCTGTGTCCAAAGTTAGGCTAGTCTCTGGGGGACAGGTTTCCTGACGTGATCTCTGTTCTCATGGAGCTCCTGGTCAGGTGAGATCAGTTAGGAGACTGGTGCACTAATACAGACAATGCATGGCTATGGCTTGGACAAAGGAGTGTAAGGGGAGATGACAAGTCCGAATCCCTAAGGAGGAAAAACAGACAGAGCTGGGAGACTGGACATGTAGTTGTGAGGTGGGGAGAGGGGCTGAGAAAAGGAAAGAGAGAGAGGAAGGAAGGAAGGAAGGAGAGAAGAAAAGAAGGAAGGGAGGGAAACAGGGAGGGAGAAAGGGAAAAGTAGGGGGAAGGAAGGAAGGGAACAAAGGAAAAAACAGAATTAAAGAAAGATAAGTGCAAAAATCCCATTACTTCATTATTAATACGTATCCTTTTGTAAATATGGTGACGAAATGAAAAGTTACATGTTTATATAAGCTTTCCACTAGAAATAAGGCCATATATGTGTATAGAAATGTATTTATACATACTTATGCTGATCTAAATTTACATTTATGAAGCTCAATACAGACACCCATTATATACCTATGTATATATACACTGCAGCTGTTGACATGAACATAGTCATAAAAAGTTGGTGCCAAGCTTTTTTCCAGATGACTAGTTAAGCACACCTGAAATATTCTGGGCACAAAAATGGAGAAAACACTGACACAAATAAGCAAAAAATGAAAACAGCTAGTGCCGTGTGCTAATCTCTCATGGAAAACTCAACACTTGGAATATATTATACGCTTACATAAGTGATCTTAACTGGGATTTACATTGGTCAGATCAAGCTATCTAATTCCTGGGCTACAAGTGTAACATGGTATTAAATGCCTCAAGAAATATTCATCTATGAAATACAGTTTTTACTCAAGAGATGGTAGTGAAACCGCTTTCTGTGAACAAAGGCAAGAAGTTCTACGGCCGTATTTACCCTCTTTAAAATGAAGCTAATGGAACATAGCAAATGTCCAAAAAATATGTGTTCAATGAAGAATCTTCTACCTTGTTAATATGGGGTTGAAAAAAGAAGTCAGAGCTGGAAAGGACACTGTAGTTCAACTGTTCATTCTGTGGATAAGATGCCACCTTCAGAGAAGCTGCGTGACTCACTGGAGGGCACAGAGTACGCTGACGGCAGGGCCGAGACCAAGGTCAGGTCTCCTCATTCTCCCCCTGTGCTCTTTCCCCAACCCCACAGATACGTCTGGCATCACTCATGAATTTGGGAGTTTTATGTTAGTTTGAGAAGTCCAAAAACTTAAACATGCAAAGATAAATAGGATGAAAACGAGTTGAGAAATAAATTGCAGAGTTTGGCTCAAGGAAAAGTTTATTTCTTCAAGGATATTAAAAGGGTCTGGGCCAAATGGATCACAAACCCTGAAATAGGATGCTCTAAAAAAAGAACAGTATCTTTTCCTGGCCCGCATGTACTCAATTTACATAGGGGGAAAACCCGGGGCAGCTGGGTTCCCTTGGAAGCCTGAGTCAGTCAGCTCAGGGAACCAGGGGGCTCAGCATTTCAGCTGAACTCTGTTCTGCACATCACGCCTTCGGAAGGTCAGAGACACGATCTGGGAACAAACTTCACCAACCGATAGCTGGTCTGGATGAAGGTGTGGGGAGAAGTCGGGAAATGATTTCATCCAAAGGAGCGATCGAACGCACCAAGACGATTTTAGCCAGAGATGTCTCAGGGGAGAGTCATGCTGATGCTGCCTTCCAAATATCTCTCAACCCCACCGACTTCTCTCCATTCTCACCACCGCCGACCTCACCCAGGCCACCAGCATCCCTCACCTGGATTCCGGCAACAGCTACCTAGCTGCTCCCTTTCCTCCAGCACCTGGCTCCCCCAGCCTCTTCTCCATGGTGCAGCCTGAGCCTTTTTATAACATGCACATCTTAGCACATACCACACCCCTCCCAGGGTGCATGGTGGCCCCTCACTGCCCTCAGTGTGAATCAAAATTCATGCTCGCCTGGTCATGACCCATCTCACCCACCCAACCTCTCTCACTTCCACCTTGCTCTTTATGCTCTAAACCCATTTAAACTCTTACAGCAATATCGAAGGGCTTTTACTTATATAGGTTATATCTATTCATAGTTACTGTATTATAAATTAAAACTAAGAAATTTTAAAACTCAAAAATACCCAACTGTGCATTCCATTAGCTATCAGAGCATGAATAACATCACCTGTCCTGTGTCTATGGGAAAACTCCACTAACTCCATTGTACTCTCAGGAGAGAATGAGAGTGACAAGGCAAAGGATGCCATAGTATGAAAATACTTCTGTCTTTGAGGACACCCTGAAAACGTGTCCAGAAGCCCATAAGCCTCTGGACTACACTTAGAAAATGGCCACTCTGAGCATACCAAACTTATTTCACATTCTCAATGTAATTTCTAACAGTGTTGTGACATTTCTTGGGAACACTGAGTCTCCAATTCCGGTGAAGTTCCTTCTTACTGGTCCCCAGCTGTCTGTACTGGTGTTAGCACAGGCCTGTTCACGATGAATGGAAATCGCCTGTTTGCATATCTGACTCCCCTAGCGGATGGCCGTTGCTGCCCTGCTATGCACCAGGGACAGTGCCCAGCACGTAGTCCCTACGGTGGTCACAGGTGGGTAGTGTCACTCTACGCAAGTACGCAAAGTGCTGTCAGGTGGCAGAGACGCATCTTCTCTGTGAGAACCCAAAGTGGGTCCAGTTTGGGTGGAAAAATTACCACTGCAGATTTCTAAAAGAACTTTCTTTTAACAGTGGAGCTAAAACGGGGTGTCAGGGAACCTCAGGGTGGCAGCATAGCGAGGCAATTCCTGCGCTGGGTAGGGACCGGGGCTGGGTGACCTGGGGCGTCCCTTCCAAGTCTGACAGCCTGTGATTCTGTGAGGCAGAACCGAGGGCTTCTCCCAGACATCCCTCTTGCATTACATTCCGGATGGATTTGTTTAGAGTTCCTGAGTTTGATTCTCATTTTTATTTTAAGCTGCTTTAAAAAATACAGTGCCATCTCGTTTTTCAACTTCACTTTTCTCTCTGATCCCTTGCTTTATTCTATCTCTGGCTTTTTCTTTTCAACCCTCTTTCTAAAAATATAGAGGATAGCGGAGGAGTTCTCACCAATGCTCCGTGAGGGGACCGATTCCGCTCCCTCTAATGCGCTGGTGTGATAGTGCCCGCCCAGCGGCTGCCGTCAGGAGCTGACCTGCACAGGAGCACGAGCTGCCGGTGGCTGGGGGGAGGGTCTACGTGTGAGTCTCTGCGGGCCAGGGAGGGAGGACGGAAGACCGAGAGGACAGTGTGGGGTCTCTGCCAGCCAAGTGACAAGGTGCAACAACAAGCATTTGGCAAAAGGTGTCCTCTTAATTTCTGTAGAAAACAGAGCGGCTGCTTACTATAGAAAATGATGTTATACGAAAGCACAGACATCACTGGCCCCGCGGAAGGCCTGGGAGACACTCTGTGAACAGGGAATGATCTCATCATGGGAGGAGCCCACAACAGTGGCAATGGTGACATGCTTCCCTCAAGTGTCTTGCAGGTAAGTGAATTCCCCAAAGGAAGACAGGTTACAGAAATTAAAAGGAATAGTTGCAACACATGTGAGAACGTCCTGGATAGTCTCAGAAATAACTGAAGAAGAATCAAAGTCTAATGATGCCTTGAAGCGCCCAAATATGTGTATTGACTCTAATGTGACTTTTTTTTTTTGTACCCCTCGAACACCAGGTTTTTATCAGGTTTGTGGCCTTGAGCACTTCTTTAATATCTTAGTGTCTCAGTTTCCTCAAATGTAACATGGGAATAACATACCTAGGGCGGCACAGGTGCTCAAAAAATATTTGTCAAATAAATGAATGCATGCATACTAGCCTTGCAGGATGACCTTAGTATCAAACAAGATGGTGTATGGGAAAGACCACTGAAAATCATAAAACTCCACATGCAGCGAAAGAGATCGCCTTTGCACATTCCACCTGCCAATGAGCTTCCTGGAGGCTGGCTTACCTTCTGCTTCTCGAGGGCTCCAGTGTCCTGAGGGGCCGCAGGGCATCGGGGAAGAGGCATTGAATGCATACTGCACCAGGATTCTCCCTTCCAGGCAAAGGTCACATGCTGATCCCAATTCTCTAGGAGGCCAAGGAAAGAGGAGAAATGCACCGACTTAGGAACAGTTGAATGAGCAACTGATGGGACTAGGCCAAAGGCAACAGAGCAGAGGACACAGCAAGGCCATGTTACTCCCTTTTTCCCTACACATGCCAAGGCTTCCAGAAAATGACAGTAAGTGAAATTCCTCCTCGGTTCTCAACAAGTGGCTTGTTTGGGCCTAAGTGGCTTCTGATGGTGCATACACTTCTCTGGCTTTTAGCAACACAGAATCAGCAGGCTAAACACTCACTACCTGCAATAATTTTAGTTTCATCAGGCATGTAAAGCTCCACTGAGAATTTGCTGTGGGGTTATGAGAACATCTTTTGCCCCATTTTCTTCCTAAAATTTACTTCTTTAACAATATTTACCAGGTACCCACGGTGTGCCAGGCACCATCCTGTGTCTCAGGCACTCGGTATGAAGAAGGCATGGCTCCTTCTTCTGAAAATGAGTGAACTGGATTAAATGATGCCTAAAGAACCGTCCAGCCCTGACATTCCAGGGATGCGTGAGTCACTCCTCGATTTAACAGTCAAAAGCAGTTTCCTTACCATGCCATCTAATTCATTTTAGCAGCTTTCCAAGGGACGGGCCAATCCCTCAATGAGACCAGTCCCAGAAGTGGAATATTACGGTGGCTTCCCCTACTGACTTGTGCCTTGTGTATCTGGATTCAATCTTCCTTTGGCCATAACAGCCTCTGGGATCCTACTTGTTCTCCAGATTTGGCATCTGTTTAGGAGGCAGTTGTGGAGAAGGGAGAGGGATGAGTCCTCTTCTCCTGTATTATTGTGAACCAAAAACTACAAGTCTGATTGACCTCTGCAGAGGGACTGGAAAGTGGATCTTTGGAAGATGTCAAGAAATGTCCCCAGCCAACCCATTATTTCCAAAAATGCAATGGCCCTGCTGACACCTCTTTCATCATTCCTAGAGGAATCTCTGTGCTTTGGTTACCTGAAAGGACACAATGGAGGAGGCTGATACTCAGCTGTAGGGCTCTCTTTTCACAGGGATGCTCTCAATGCCTCTGAGCTCACATGGATAGATCATCCCCAAGCCCCAACCTGAACAGGTCATGTCCCTGCTCTCTTTTGGAGACTCCAGCCGCTAATGCCCTGTGACATGACATTCCATGCCCTTGCAAACTCTTCCCCATCACTCTGGCAGCCTTGTTTCTTTCCACTGCCACCTCTACCATGCAGTGTCCTGCTACCCATAGTCCCTTCCCCTGCCACTGTTTCCACCTGCTGTTTCTCATCCATTCAAGGTTCACCTTGAACATCACTTCTTCTGTGAAGACTCTTTGGTATACAAGTGAGTTTCCCTCACTAGACTGTGAGGTCTTTGAGGACAAAGTTTATGTCCTGTGGCTGTCTTTTTCTCTCAGGGTCCAGCACGTAGCTTACTTCACAGAGTCGGTCAGCACATGCAGCTGAACGGATGGACGGACGGGTGGATGGATGAATGAATGCCAGTCACTCAGACACATTGGTAACGTTCACGACTAACCTCGTCCAGACTTTCAAATGGCAGATTTTGCTTTCTCAGCCTTAGCATTGTAAATGTGAAACCACACGTAGGTAGAAATTTTGTAAGCACCCTAATATTCAGTGATAGGAGAACCATTAAATAGCCCATGGTTAACCTGTTTAATGGACTGGCAAACAGTTATTACAGAAATATGTACAAAGGTTATGCAATTTCATGGAAAATATGAAAGGTATAATATTAAGTGAAAAAGTCATATTCAAAGCTTAGTCTACAGCAATATCTCAAAGTTCAAATAACCTTATGGGACAAAAAATTGTCGGCAGTAATTTCTGGGTGGTAGAACATAGGATGACTGATTTCATCCCCTCTTTTTACTCTTCCTGATTTTCTAAATTTTCTACATATTTTAAATACAGAAAAGTTACTCTTGAACTAGCAGTAATGATAATTATTATACAAGTATACTTGTAGGCAGGAAATCAGAGGTGGAGAGAGATTGTCTCAGCACCACTAATGACGGCAGAGTTCTGTTACTGTGACCACAGTCCACGCACGGCAGCTCTGAGTCACATGATGGCTTTATGATGGCAATTTGATTACAAATGTCCTGGGATGAATTCAGGAACCACACTGACCTTAATGACCAGTGAATCTTTCTTTCTATTTCCCTGTTTCCTTTAGATGTTTTGTTTTGGGTGACACACATAAAGCCACCAGAGCTTCATTGAGTTCTTGATACATGCCAGGTTCCCAATAAATACTCTGATGGATGAACAAATCATCATCCCACTGACAGCAAATGTGTGGTGTCCTACACAGCCGGGCAGTCTATGATATGTGTTTCCTGCCTCTGGCATTTATTTGATTTTCATGAGTACTTGTAAACACACACACACACACTAAAATAACAGACATGCAGCACATCAGTGCTGGGAGAGATAACCTGGGTTCTGAAAGAGGCAAAGCTTAAAGCTCTAAGTATGCACGGTCCAGTATGGTAGCTACTAGCCCCAGGTGGCTACATAAATTTAAATTAATTAAAATTAAACAAATTTTAAAATTTTGTTCCTCTGTCACACTATCCAAATTGTAAGTGCTCAATAGCCACAACTGGTTAATGGGTATCATTTTATACAGTGCACATAGACATTTCCATTATTGCAGAAAGCCCTACTAGACAAGGCTTCTCTAAAGCGTCCACTGTAAACAATGAATTAAACTTTTCTCCCATGCAATTAGAGTGGCTATTAAATAGTTATATACCACCTTTGGGAGAAATGAGAAAATAGTTACTCAAATCATTTTCTGTGCTCTGAAATTTGGAAGAGAAGCCTTGATTGAGAAAGGTCAGAACCTCTCTGGCTGGCAGATTAGACAACTGAAGCCAAGGAGGCAGGGGAATGGGTGAGGTCACAAAGACTTCAGACCCAGGTCTCTCGGCTCCCGGTCCGGTACTCTTTCCAATATACCAAAGCCGATTGTTCAGATAACTGAAACCATCCAGTCAACACGTTTGCAAGACAGATAAAAATAAAGGAGTTAGAGAAACCAGGGGTGGCCTTGAATTATTTATTCAGTTGCCCAAGTGTGAGGACACAGGCTGTGGGAGGATCTGAATATGTTTTTTTAAGGGAAACCCTTGTATTCTCTTAGACCACAGATGTGAGAACAGCAGGAGGACACGAGGATGGCCAGGGGCGAGTGGTTGGCATTGATGGATGTAGTGGAAAACAACAGAGGCTTTGCAGGGAAAGGGAATTTTCAAGTAGCTAAACAGCTCTGGAAAGCATTGCACAAGATGGGAGCTAAGAACACTGCTCGAACATAGAGTGCGTGTGCCTGGTGTATCACAGATGTCATCCTGTTGACTTCTTCACAAAAGCAAGGTGATGTGGGCATGATTAGCACCTTTTTATGGAAGAAGACTCAGAGGACTAGAGGTGGAGATGGCTTGTCCAAGGTCCCATCGACTGGGAATGATGAAGCTGAGGATGGAAAATGGATGACCTGACATCAAAGCTTGTACACTTTGTTCTAAGCCAATTTGCATGAGTATAAACTCCATGTGTGTGGGAGGGTGATATACACAAAACGTAGTTCCACGTCTTTACATAATTTATTAAACTTGCGGACCAACTTCCTTTAGCCCTAGAGTACGGTGTACATAGTTGTTAACCCTAATTAGATATGTTTCGAAAATGTCAGTTTTAATTTAACGTATGATAGCTACATTATGAAATCGTAGACGGAACAGAATAGCTATTGTACGAGCCTCAAGAACCAACGGGCTATAGGTTATTAAAAACATATTGATTGAAGCTGAGGGCACTCTGTAACAGAGACATATCTCATTACACAACAATTAACCCTCCAATAGGTTTCCAACAATCAGATGTTATTTATTTAATGGACAATAACTGCTTTATGAAGTACAAATTGAATACATACACAGGAAGCTTCATTTACAAAAACTTCCATTTTTAAGTGGAATTGAGGCCAAAGTCTTGACCAAAAGTCTGATACTTCTCAGCACCACAGAAAAAATAAATAAATCTATGGGCTGCTGGAAAGCCTGCTCTGAAGTGTCACATGAGGTTTCCCAAACCCAGCTCTGAGCTCCCAGGGAGGGCAGCTGGGGCAGGGAAAGGCAGTTTCTACGAGAGCCGGGGGAGTACATTTCCTTCCCTGGCAATCACATTTGTCTGGCTGCCAAAGGAAGGTTCTAGATTCAGGCACTGATAGTAATGTGGTGAAAAATCCGAGCCCAAATTTTATGTGGCACCATGATCTAGTATTTTTTCGAAAAAAATATTTTATTTTTCATTGACATATAATGATTATGTATATATTTTTATGGGGTACAAGGTGATGTTTTGATATGTGTTTACAAAGTGTGATGATTAGATCAGGCTAATTAACGGATTCATTGCCTCTCATACATATTTTTTTGTGGTGAAAACATTTAAAATCTACTCTATTAGCAGCTTTGAAATATACAATGCATTATTATTTATCATAGTCACCATTCTATGCAATAGATCACTACAGCTTATTCCTCCTGTCTAACTGGAATTTATACCCTTTGATCAGCATCTTCCCTTTTCCCATCCACCACCCTCCCCCAGCCTCTGGTAGTTATCATTGTACTGTCTCATTCTGTGAGTTCAACCTGCTTAGATTCCACAAATAAATGAGATCATGAAGTATTTGTCTTCCTGTGCCTGGCTTATTTCACTTAACATAATGTCTTCCAGGTTCATCTAGGCTGTCAAAAATGACAGGATTTCCCCCTTTTTAAAGGCCGAATAGTATTCCATTGTTTATATACAGATGCTCCTTGACTTACGATGGAATTACATCCCAATAAACCCATTGTAAGAGGGAAATATTGTAAGTCAAACGTATACAGAAAGCTATACTGAATATGTACTGCTTTCTCACCATTGTAAAGTCAAAAAGTCATAAGTCAAACCATCATACGTTGGAGACCACCTGTATACCACATTTTCTTTATCCATCCCTCTGACGATGGATGTTTAGGTTGCTTCCACATCTTAGCTATTGCGAATAATGCTGCAGTGGAGATGGGAGTGCAGATCCCCCTTTGGCGTACTAATTTCAGTTTCTTCGGGTATATAGCCAGAAGTGGGATGGCTGGATTGTATGGTAATTCTATTTTTAGTTTTCTGAGAAACTTCCGTACTGTTTTCCATAATGGCTCTATTAATTTACATTCCCAGCAGCAGTGCACAAAGGTTCCCCTTTCTCCACACCCTTGGCGACAGTTTATCTTTTGTATTTTTGGTAATAGCCATTCTAACAGGGGTTGGGTGATATCTCATTGTGGTTTTAACTGGCATTTCCCTGATGATCAGTGATGTTGAGCATTTTTTCATCTATCTGTGGGCCATTTGTGTGTCTTCTTTTGAGAAGTGTCTATTTAGGTCCTTAGCCTAGTATGTTTTTATATTCACACAGACACAGATACATACACTTGTGAATGAGAGCTCCTTGTCACCTTTTGTGGTTTTGAAACAAATTTGAAAGTACCTGGGAGTCTGAGACAAGACACTGAAAATGGGAGCTGGAGCCCAGCCCCCACCACTTTCTAGGGACTCTTGGTCAACTCTCTCAGCCCCTTCCAGCCCCAGCTCTATGACTATCTGGCAAATGAGGAAGATGGTCCCCTTTTGTACAAGGTTACTGGAAAGATTAAATGAGACTGTATATAAAGTATTTAGTACAGAACCTGTCATTAGTAAGCACTTAACAAACAGCAGCAACCACAATGGAGCAATGCTAACTAATGTTTAGCGTAGTTATTTTCAACATTTTTAATGTTATATTACCATTACTGAATGAAGCATCCCTAAGGACTAGGGGCTGGAGGTAATGTCCTAATTTTCCCTGAATCATGGCAAAGTTCCAAAATAGATGTAAACGTTTTGATGTGGTTTCATGACCCTTTGAAATCTGGTTCCCTTAAAGCCCGAGCTCCTCAAGGAGTCTCCACGCTGGAAGGCAGCACAAGGGACCATGTGGTTCAGGTCTCCACCTTCAGGCCACTGTGGTGTCATTAAACTCAGCGTTCAGGGGAGAAGAGTAAGACTCAGAGAGGAAAAGTGATTTGTCCATTGTCATATAATTAATTAGCAACAGACAGGAGAGCAGAACAGAGGCATCTTGTCCCTCAGTTTGTCATTCCTTGGTCTTCTAAAAATTCTACCTTTATTTCTACAAAGAAATATTTGGCACAAAGATTGTGATTATATATTATATACATGTATATGTAATCATATGAATGTGTGCACATATACACACATATATCTTCATACATGATATGTATTATATATAATATGAAAGTTTTTGCCCATTAACCAGAGGCAATGTCAACTCCTGAGTTCATAAAGACAAAACCAGTACCTCCATCCCAGCGGAGGTTTCTAGCAATAGAGGTTTCCAAGTCTCTAGTAACGAAGTGAATATAAACATCCATTCACTTAAAAATAGGTATTATTACTTATTCATTTCTATTAGCAATCATTCATTTAGTCTCTGACCCAAAATTTACAATGTGCCTTTCTGGGCAAGTCGCTGTGCCAGGTGGTGGGGGTACCCTTTGAAAAAGAACAAGAAGCACAGCAAAATCCCTCTCCCAGGCTGCTTCCCCTGCAGGTTTCCCTCTTCTTGGCAGGAGAGAGAGGGGGATCAACACTTCACAGGACACACTCACCTTTCAAAGAAGTGGCCATCGATGGGTGGAAACCATTCCAGCGTCACGGAGTCCGCGGTGTGGCCCACGACCTGGGGGGCGAGCGCGACAGGCGCCGGCTTCCTGGAGGGCTGCCAGCTCTGGTACACCAGGTCCAGGTAGCAGTGCATTCTGGCGACTTGATTGGGCGTGAAGGAGTCCGTGCAGTCGTCATCTGCAAGCAGGCAGAGGGGGAGATAATCACCGAGCCGCACGGGCGGGCATGCGAGAGACTTATGACGTCTCCTGGCGGCCAGAGAGCCAGCACCCTAGCCCTTCCTTGCCAACTCGGGGCTGGCCTCTCCCAGTGCTCAAGAGTTAATGGTCTGTGAACAAATTAGTGTAGTCATCACTTCTGCAGACAGGTGAGAGGAAATAGGAGGAAGGAGAGGGAACAGAACTGAAAAAATATGCCTGAGACTGGGGAGAAAGCAACCCAGAGGCCACGGCAGAGGACATGGGCAACACAAGCTGCTTCTCACGGGCCCCAAATCCCCTGGCCACTAAGTCAACAATTCCCTGCTCCTTCCCTCCCTCTCCCCTCATTCAGTATCTATCATTCATTCACTTGTTTCTACGCTCATTCACTCATTCATTTTTGCACTTGCCAGTTCCAACTCATTCCTTCACATTCGTTCATCCACTCGTTCCATAATTCTGGATTCACTGATGCAGTTATATTGCACTTCGGACAAACCTTCTGAGCATCTACGATATCTCTGCTCTGTGCCAAAGGGGCGTGAAAAGATGAAACTTCAATAGTTCCTGCCCTTGAAGACCTACCGGTCTAGCTACAGAGTCAAGGCCAGTTTATCGTGTGAGTCAAGGTTGTAAAAAGGCTGCTAAGGTCTGTGATGTCAGCCCTCAATGAAGGGAGGCAGACACATGTTGGAGAAGGAGTCGGGGGCGGGTGACCAGAAAGGCTTCTGAAGAAGGAGGTGCTGAGGTCAGCCAGATTGTATGGGTGGGACTGGGAAAGACAGTTGAGGGACTGCAGGAGAGGGAGCTGCGTGACTACAGAGCGCAGAGGCCAGGGAGTCGGGCAGACCTAGGAAGGACGCAGGCTGGTGTGTGTGCTGGAAATACGAGCAATGACATCTCCCACACGGTATTGTCACTGGGATGTTTACTGCATGCTTAGCATGAGCCAGCTGTGCTTTAGACACATTTGACCTTTCCCTCCCACTATTTTTGGAATACATACTATTATTCTCTCCATCATACAGAGGAGGAAACGGAGGCTGAGCGAAAGCAAGCAACTTTTCCAAAATCCTGGCACTAGGGATACATCTGGGATTCGAACCCAGGCAGTCCTGACTCCAAGGCCTTTCTCCATATGAGAATTTCTTTCAGAGCATAAATGAGACCCTGTCTGGATATAATATCCTGCAGATGGTTGGAACACAATCTCTCAGGTATCTTCAGGTCTCATGCCCCTCAACTGTACTCTTTCTTTTTCGGGTTGTAGACTGAAGGGGGTGACCCAAGATCTGGCTCCGAGTGAAGAAACTTGCCTCTTGTATCTCCCTCCAAGAGTTTCATTCAGCTGCCCCAGGGGCAGGACAAGGCACTGTTTTGGCTTGGTTTCCAAAAACACCACTTCCCAGAGGTGTCTGCCTGGTCAGGGTTTCCACAGCTGGGCCCCAGACAGAGGAGCATGGGACACGCCAGATCTTAAAATAAACCCGCTACTGAGAATCCTGCAGCATACACTCGCTTCTCCTTATCAAACAAACAGAAAATAAGTTTGGGCAGGTGCTGGGCAGTTGCCGTGACCTTGAGAATCCAGCTTAGGGAAAGACGGGGTGTGAGGGAAGTTACACACAGAAGCTGCCTTGGATCCCCTTAGTAATTTTGAGTCTCCTTTCCAGCACTGTAGGGAAGTCTTTAATACATCTGGAGGAAGCAGAAGAGCCTGATGATCCTTAGCAAGCTCTGTGTAAGAGTGACTAATTGAGTAAATCTCTCTCAAACTCAAATGCCACCATGTAACTCCTGAATACCAAACATTCTATGGCTCCCCATTGCCTGGAGTCCAAACACCTCAGTCTGAGAAGGGCCAAATCATTGGACATATTTTTCTATATTGCTATGTATGAACTTTGCATTTCATCCTGAAAGCCTCAGAAAAGCTACTGACTAGGTTAGACGGAGGAGAAGGGCATGATGGCTAAGGAAAGAAATATGGCTCTATGGTTAGATTAGTGCATGCAGAATCTGGAGTCAAATAGCCAAGTGATTTCATGCCCTCAGGGCCTCAGTTTCCCCATCTGTGAAATGGAGACAAGGAAGATAACAGAAATGCTCATCTCAAAACACAGCCAAGGTGAAGGGGCGTGGAGCACTAAGAACAACGTCTGCTCCATGATAAATGCTAATAAATGCTCACTGCTTCACCATTGGGAATAGTGTGTGTGGCGCATGTATGTAGAATTTTGTGTGCTTGTGTGAATGGTGGAAAACTAGAAGCCTAGATTGTAAAATATGCATTCTCTTTGATCTAGCAATAACAAACCTATAAATGCAAAAGATAGATACTCTTGGACAAACACGGGGAAAATACACGTACAAGGATATTTCTGGAAGCATCATTTGTAACAGGAAAAATATTAGAAATAACACATCTGTCCATTAATACAGAAATGGCTGTGTACTTTAAGGCACAGGCATAGAATAGAATACTAATCAGGCATGATCAAAAAATGAAATAACTTTAAGACTCAGTTCCCTCAGGTATACATCGGGAACATCTATATAAATTCCAGTCCTTGGAGCTGCAAAGATTCAATGAACTGGCACACCTAAAGCACTTATTAAGATGAATGTGAATGAAAAACAGTAGTCTTTTCCCCTCTATAACCTTCTACTTTCTCCCCCCAAGTATATTTTCCTTTTATAACTTAAAAATGAACTATTTCCATATTTTTCAATTTAAAAAGTTTAAAAAAATAGATAGTGATAGAACCTAGTAGGGGAACAGGAATGTATTTGAACTTTAAGGTTGAAGTTGGAAAATATCGGTCTCAGGGTACATTACTTGGATACTTAGCTCCTGTCAGAAGCTTGGGAGAGGTACCAAAGGATTTTCGTTTATCACAAAAACTCTGTCTCAGGTAGCTAATGTCTACCGTCAGCCCCACTTGGCTTCCCGGACACCTCCTCTCGGTATCTTGTTCTTCTGTCCCCATCTTGTCCCTAAGCAGAAAGAACTTTGGGGACTTCAGCACTTGGGGAGCCTGGCCAATCCCCCTGTGCTGTTGATACAGCACCTTGGGCTTGCTAACTAAATCTTGTTCTCAAGAACAAATTTACATCTGCAGCTTCCATCTGAAGGCCCCACTGCATGGAAGTTCAGGGTGTGGACTCAGGGCCACCACTCCAGGTAGGAGCTTAGGCAACATACTGACCCCCGACAGCCTCATTTTCACCCCTGTAAAATGAGGGATAGCGATGTTACCTGACTCATAAAGCTGATGAAAGCATTTAACAAGCTAACCTCTGTCTAGTGCATGGATAACTAAGTTGCCTTTTGTAAAAGTCCCTTTTTGTTGTTTTCTTTTTAAAATAATGATAATGATAATAATAGTCATCATAGTAAATGACTACGAGAGTTACAGACATTCTCTGCAGAATATCTGGAATTTGCCAAAAAGTGTTACAAAGAAATAAACATAATCCTAAACTCATTACCTATAGACAATACAGTTAATGTCTAATATATATGTATATGTACATGTGTACGTGGATGTGAACACCTACAATGAGGTCTGTGACTTTTTTCACATTAAAGAGCTAACAAATAATCCTACTAATTTTTATTTATTGAGTACTGATTATGGTACCAAGGACAGTTCTAAGTCCCTCCCTTCTACAGCTACACCTGCTGTCACACAAGGTAAGTGTGCTTGTCCTTCATGGTACTGATGAAGTCACTAAGGCTCAGAGAGGAGAAGTGGCTTGTCAAAGGCAGGGACAAAGGGGATTCAAATTCGGTCCCCTCACTCCATGCAGTCTGGGACTCAGCTTCTCTTCATGCCCCTCAACCGTCATCTACGTCACCTTTAGCAGCCATGGAACATTCTATCACAAGGATGCTTGTGATTTACTTCAGCAATCCATTCACTCTGGGCTCATACGTGGTTTCTAATTTTTCACACATATTTTTCTTCTATGCCCATCATATAGTAAATGCCTAATAAATATTTGGAGACTCACTATTGTTGAGAGCATGCTTACGTCTAAACCTTTAAACACATCAATTGATTTATTTGCTTTGGATGTAGTCCTTAGAGGTGAGATTGCTGGGTCAAAGCCTGTGTACGTATTAAGAGGCCCTGACACGCAGAAAGATGGTAGCAAGATGCTTGCTTCTGTGGGCTGGAAAAAGCCCATTTTCCTACACTGAGGATGGGAGAGCCCTCTTCCAGGAACTCCTGCGACCTATCATTTCCAGGGCGTAGAGTCAGGGTTGCCGCTCTTTCTGTCTGCTGAGGGCTTATCCAAGAACTTAACATAAGCACCTTCCCTGTGCTCTGTCCATCTGCTGAACCAGGCTTGCCCCCATCACCTGCCTGGTGTCTGCTTGATCTGAGCACTCGGGACCCTATCAACCTTCCCTGAGATTGGAAACTGAGGCAGACTATTATTGGTTAATAACACATGCTCTGCCGTCAGAAAGACTTGGGTTTAAGTTTCACCTTTGCTTCGTTTTATCTTTGTGACCCTGGGCAAGTCACTTAAGCTACCTGAATCACACTTTCTGGATCTGCAATACCTGTGTGATAATAGTGGCAATTTACCTCCTTGGGTTCTTTTGAGGATTCAATCAGATAAGCCTTCAAAGAGTTCCACACAGTGTCTGGCATATCTTAGGCACTCAAGAATGACTGTAGACTTGAGCCAACTAATAGGGTGGGCAAAAGCCACATGTGGCTATTTCAATTTAAATTAAGTAAAATTATTTAAGATTGATAATTCAGGTCCTCAGCTGTACCTGTCGTATTTCAAGTGCTCAAGTGCCATGGGTGGTTGGTGGCTGCCATCCTGGACGGCACAGACACACTCCACATCCACCTCTGCAGAAGGTTCTGTTCGGACAGTGCTGCACTAAACCCCTTTACCCTACTGGTGGCCAGGCCGGAAGACCAAGCACCCAGGAAGGAAAAGCCACTGGAAGAAGTTGACCCCACGGTGTCGCGACCCTCTCGTCTCGACGGAGGGCGCCCGGATCTGTCGCTCTCCCCAGCCCTGAGAACCCAATCCTGTTCTGCATGTTGAATTTCATCCAGCTGCTTTTGTCACCTCATCTATCAGAAATCCTAAGGAAAACAAACATTTCAAAGCTCGTGGTCGCCTTGAATATGCTTTTGCGGGTGTAAGTTTGTTATCGTAGCTCAGTGAATTAGTTCTGCTGTTAATGGGTCACTGAGCTGAGGGGTTCCTTTAAAAAAACAACAGTAAATCAATCACCCTTTAGATCTGTACAAAGGGGAACAGAGAAAAAAAAAAGATTTAGTTTATGGGGGTCTAGTAGCTAGTGGCAGCTCCTAGGCCCCTAAGAGGCCGGCAAACTTCCAAACGTATGTTACTGTTTATTTTCCATGCACGTGGAGCTGGCCAAGGGAAGGTGCTGCAGAAATGGAGCGTAAGCACGCCGTGTGGGGGGCAGCGCAGCGGATGTGGGGTGTCAGCTAGGCTGGAAAGGGGAGCCTAGTGGGAATCTGCTTTTGAGGAAATACCCAGCACCCTGGACTTTTTTTTTTTTTTTTAAGAGACCCAAACCTAAAGACTCTTTGTGATACCAGAGGTGGGTTATTGACATTTCAAGAGATTGCAGGTTTGGGCTGTATCAACCTGATTCTGGAGGGGCCCCCAGAAGTCATCAGCCCAAATAGGAGAGAAGAGAGAGCCATTCGGGGCATAGAATCTTTGGGTTCCAGCAGCAAAATTCTCTCTTCAAACACAATGAGGCAAAATGTAACAGGAATGTAGAACAGTCTGAAGGGGGGTTTCCCTGGTTTGAAGAGGAACGGGGGCTACAGCGGCACTCACACTGGGGCACCCCCTGGGGCATCTCTGTGGAACAGAGTGTAGAAACCACCCAGGTTGCTCAATTTTCCCACTCAGCCATCAGCTGGGTCTCTTGTGAAGAATGTCACAAGAGTAGAAGAAGAAAAAACTTGCAGTCAGATGTGTGACCTGGGACAAATGACTTTAGCGAGTCTTAGAATTGTCACCTGTAAAATGGGGATAGTTCCTACCCCCGTAGTTTTGTTGTGAGAAACAAGGTGGATTATATTAAAGTCCTTTATGGACAATAAATTGTTACATCGGTAAAAATATTGTTAAGAATCAATATTATATACCTGTTACAAGAAAATTATGCATTTTCCTTCCTCCCTGCCTCTACCCCTCCTTTCCTTTCTTGCTTCTTTCCTAACAAACATTTATTAAGCACTGGCCCTTATGCTAGCTCCTGGGAATCTAGTGGTTATCAGATGCTATCTCTGCTTTGACAGAGTTTGCATGTTCTAGTGGGGAGAGAGACACCAAATTGAGCATTATAGAATTTGACGCTGGTCTGCCAGTTGCAATTTTGAGGATTATGCCTTATACAAAAACTCTTGGCTGCAGGGCCCAGTGGTGAGGGCTGTGACAGCCCTGAGGAAGGGGTGTCTTGTTCTAATTTGGCAAAGGTGTTAAAAGGGCTCAAAGTGGGCTTGATGTATCATGTGCTTAATGGAAGCACAGGGCATCTCAGACTGCCCTTTACACTGTTACTAATGGTATACAAAAGGGCTATAAGATATATGCAGTAAGGGGAAGAAAACATACCCAATCTCATGTAATAATTTTATGTTTGCAAAATTGAAAGCATTCTTTTTGTTTTTGCAAAAAAACAGTAAGGTAGCATGTGAGAGTTTTATGTTTATCTAAAGGAGACATAGGTTAAATAAAAAAGGTTCAACAACCACTAGTTTAGAAAAATACTGCTGCAAAATTAGGAGAGATCTTGGAGACCAAGTCAAAAGATCCCATTTTCTTGAGAAAAGTGAGACCCAGAGAGAGGATGACCCAAAGTCACCAGGTGGCTGCATGGCAGAACTAAGCATTACACCTGAGTTTCCTGGATTTGGGTCCTGATCATCTTCCTAAAGTGTGTCTTTCTGAAGAACTTTGAGATGTAACATCTTGCTTTAACCCCTGAGGTGTTAACAAAGGGAATATTATTCCAAATTTTGGGGAGGAAAAATCCCTCAGTCTTGGAAAAGCGAAGTGCTTGTTCAAGGCTACTCTGAGCCAGGACCGGAGCCCACGCCTGGCATCCAGTCCTGGGCACTCTGCACAGCGTAGGTCCCTACCTGCGTAGCTCATGAAGTTGTTGTAAGGAGTGTTGAAGAAACTATGAAAGCCGCAGGTGTCATTCCCTGGCCCTGGGTCACCGCAGAACTTGTGTTTAGGGGCTGGGTTGGTGTCATTGCAAAGGTCTCCTGTCTCAAAGGAGGGCTCTGTCTCCATGCAGGGGTCGCTGCAGGACTGGATTTCGGAGATGCCTCGGAAGATGTGGTAGAGGCCCAGGCTGTGCCCAATCTCATGGATCATGGTGTGGGTGTGCCCTGGAATGCCGTAGAAAGATGGGTTCAAGACAATGCCACCTGCAAGGGAAAACCAGAGCATTAGGCAAGATGTGTACTCTGCTTCCTGGTGCAAGATCCCCCAAATCCATCAAGGATAAAGGGATGATGCCCACAACAACCACAGGGTTCTCCACCCTATGACTCTGCTGCTCTGAGACCTGTTACACCCTGTGACATGAATCATGACTTATCAGAGCAGGATGGAGTCTCAAAAGCCATTTTTGTGCAATCCCTTCATTTTTCAGATGAAAACACCAGTGCCTAACAAGGTGAAGTAACTTACCCAAGGTGGTTTCAAACCATTTAAAAGGACAGCAACGATTAGAATTCAGAGACTCAGATTTCTAGGCTGGTAAACCTTTCTATTGCAACCTTTTCCTTAGAAAGTAGGGCATTCTCTGGTTCACAAATATTCCACATGCTCTTGTAGAAATGAAGCCCTCAGACTCAGACACCTTGGTTCTGGTTGTTATTTTGCCTTCACTAACTCTGACATTGAGCAAGGCCATTACCATCTCTGAATCCCATTTCTTCATTCCTGATACTCTAAGAGCATAAATGCGCATGAAGGCCTGTACCATGTTGTGCTCACCACTGGAACAGTGACCATGGTAGCCAATGTTTCTGGAGCATTTATTATATATCCTCAGGCCCTGTGCTGAGTATTTTGTGTGCGTCATTTCACTTAATCCTCCCAAAATTCAGTGAGAGAAGAACTGATTCACAGAGAGGTGAACCGGCCCATGATCAAGAGTAAGCGTAGAGTTGGGATTTGAACCCAAGATCCTTGGGTTCCAAAGCCTGGGCTCTTAATCTCTGTTCAACTGTTAATGCCTGTCACAAAACCTGGAATATAGTATCTCACTAAATGTGTGTTGAATATTTGCTGAGTGTTGACTCACCTAAAGGAGATTGTGAGATCTAACTAATCCCATGAGGGGCCTGGAATAGCACCTGGCAGATATCAAGTGCTTCACCCACTGGGTACCCACTCGGGGACACACGGCACGAGCATCACCTGGGAACTTGGTAGAAATGCAGAATCTCAGGCCCCACCCTAGACCCACAGAATCATAATCTGTGCTTTAAAGGAGTCTTAGATGACTTGTCTGTGTGTCCTACTTTGAGAAGCAACAGTCTACACCACATGTCCCAGAAGACCAAGCATTGCTTCGCTTGGGGAGATATTATTAACAGATGGAACAGAACTCAGCAGAATCAATGGATGGTATTTTTTTCTGTACTCATTTTAGGCATTGGAAAGATGCATACAGGACAGCAGAGAGATGTTTCAACTTTAAAATCCAAACATGTTTAAGGGAAAGTTAAAATTCAGGCCTGAGAATCTTGCAAGTAGGGATTTAAGTGCAGAGCAGCTTCTTATAAAAGAAGGGTGAGGAGGTAGGGCCTTGTTGATTTGAACTGGCAAGCCTGACGTAGGCATGGGGGCAGTTTTATCTCAGACTGAACTGCTTGGATGATGAGCCTCCTCCGTCATGGGGCTCTCAGAGTCTACTGCAGAGGTCTTTGGTCTCGAAGGAGGGCTCTGTCTCTACACAGGGGTCATGGCAGGACTGGATTTCTGAGACGCAATTTCTGGATTTCTGAGCAATTCTGAATTTCTCAGAGCCTTCTAACACAAAGATGAAGATGTATGAGAGGGAGTGTGTGCGTGCATGTGCACGTGGGTGTGAGAAGGGGCAGGCAGAGGCACGGGGAAGAGAAATTGAGACAGGAAATCTTTCTCAATTATTTTCTGTCAATCATAACATGAAATATGATCCCCTTCCCACCCAAGGCTTTTTCCAGGGATCATGGTGTAACAGCAGAAAAAAGAGAATAAAAAAAATATGGTTCTAATAAATTGGGTTTGATCGGGGCTACTGCGGAGGAATTGCTTGTGGTCAACATCTCTCAAGATGGGGAGGGGCAGGCTGGGGTCCGGCCGGAGTTAGCCTGACATTGCTGCAATCTTTGTTCTGCTTCACACTGGCCTTGTGATCTTGGAAAACTGACTTTGCTTCTCTGGTGAGCTCTCACATAAGCAGCTACAGTAGTGGCAGCTGCAACACTAAGGTACCAGGGGGCAGGACCATTCCAGGATGATGATAGCACTGCAGACTTAATGTCCTGGCCGATCCTCTCTGTTGTGCCTCATCCACTCCCAGCTCGCCCCTTTCTGCAGAGTGACAGCACTGGGCCCCAGTCCTGTTTCATTGCTTCTCTTAAAAGGTGAAATAACTGGAGCCTGACATCATCCTGAAACACTATAACATGCTATGGATTTATAGCCTCCCATATTCCTGGCCCTGAGCCAGCCTCTGAAATTTATGGAATTATCAGGAGTATTTTTCTCTAACTTTAGAAGCCTGCTGTTCAACCCTTCTCAGACTCGGATCATGGCCCTTTTGGCTGCTTTTCCAATAAATAGGGCAGAATTTCAGAGCTGAAAAGAATCCTTGGAGGCCATCTAGTCTAACCTGATTATTTAAAATTGGAGGACACTAAGACTTGGGGAAGGAAAAGAGACTTGTCTAAGGCCATACTGCTAAGCAAAGTCACAGCTGAGCACAACCATGCATTTTGGCTCTGGTCTGACATGATTTCCACACATGTAGTAGGCATGTGATATAAGCTTATCGTCTTCAAGTTTGCCTAAGCTGCACTCTCTTCTGCCTAACCCCTGTCTCTGTCCTGTCTACCTATCTGCCCAGCCATCATCTATCCCAGAATTTCTCAACCTCAGCACTATTGACATTTTAGACTGCGTAGTTCTTTGCTGTGGACACTGAAATTCATTCAGCGGCATCTCTGGCTTCTACCCACTAGATGCCAGTAGCATTCTCCCATTTGTAACAACCAAAAATGACTCTAGACCACACCAAATGTTTTCTAGAGGATAAAATTCCCCCCATCTGAGAATAACTAGAATAACTAGATATTTATCTTTATATCTGTCACTATTTACATAATCATATGCATGCATACATACACACACACAATTGGCTTCAGTCTCTTAAAACAATTGGAAAATGAGAGTTGTCTGGAGGGCACCAAGTCTATGGTTTGATTCAGCATAACTTCCATCATTTGAAGTTGTAGAATCTCTCATTTCCAAGGTAGAGTAGACTTGGAACAGCTACTGGACTCTGGGTGACCAGGCTGGCCTGAGGATCCTTCCAGCATGGTCACTCCGCTGAGCCCTCACATTCTCAGAGGAAGATGTTCACCAAGTCCTCAGTACTCATTGTTCTAAATAACAGGAACATTCTACCCAGGGAAAAAAGGTTAAATAAATTGTAGTGCTCTTGCTCCATGGAATATTACGTGGCTATTAAAAATCTTGTCTTTGGAGAGGCGGACATAACCCATCATTTAAAATCTCTTGTGATTTTAAATGAAAAAAAAATTGGGTGGGAAGTAATGAAAAGACTTCTGTAACATGGAAGAATGCAGGGAGCATGATATTAGTTGAAAAAACAAAAAATTGCATCTATGCTATGATTTCAATACATATAAGTAAAAAAAAAATGCACGTCTACATGCACATGGGCATTGGTAGAGGGCAGAGAAAAATCAAAGTTAAGGAACTACAATCGTTGCTTACAGGGTCTGGTTCAGAAACTGCTGTCATGTCTAACTTCTGGTGATTGGCGTTTATACATTTATGTCTTGTTTATGGATGTGCATCGTTTGAATATAAGAAGAGTTCCTGGTGATGTTGGCAAGTGGAACATGGAAGAACAAATTCTTACTAATTCACTTTCTATTGCCTCCTTGGTATCTTTCAAGCCAACCCATGACTGGCTATGCCAGTAAAATGGCGTTTTACCAGGCTGAGAAGATATTTTCATGAACAAGGAGACAGAGGGTATAGGAAAAAGCAATCAATGAACAGACATGGAAATGTGAATTCCAACTGTAGCTCTGCCACTGACTTGTGTGTGATCTTTGATAAGCCCCATTCCCTTCCTGGGTCTCAGTTTCCCCATTGGTAAAACACGACTAATAATAATATTTCTTTCAGATCATTGCTTGGTGGTCAGAATGAGATAATGACTATGACAGGGTTTTTTAAATTAAAAAGTATTAAATAAATGGATTGTTCACCATCACCATTGCCACCACCGCCATCATGATCACAATAATGAGCATCATTACTATAAAATTTATGACCGTCTTACTCCAATTTCCTCCTGAAGGAGTTTCTAAGACTCACCTAAGTGCATTAGGGCCTCCTTGTCCCATGGCCAAGTTGCTACTCCTGCCAACTCCTCCTCTGAGGAGTTTGCAAAGAAAATATTGAGATGTGTTGATCCATCCAGTCTAAGAATGTTCTTCAGCTCATTAACATCCAAGTAGGCTCTGAAACAGAAAAAACACCTTGGCTGTTATCATGTCCCACAAAGGTACTATTCAAATAACACACACTCTCCCAATAATTAAGAGCTACTCTGTGTGCCAGGCACTTTGCTAAGCACTTTATAAACATCACCTTATTGAATTCCTTCAATAATATTATAATATTCTCAGATAAGAAAATTAAGTCCTCGTGGGTTTAAAAGACTTGCAAAGGTTGCTAGGCTTATAAATAGCAGAATTCAGTTTCAAACCTAGATTTGCCTACAGACAACACTTGTTCCCCTAAGGACTCTGTTATAGTGACTGAGGACAGGGCCACATAGTGGGAGTGGACTTGGCTTCTTCCCTCCTTCCCTCATTTACTATGGACCTCGAACCACCTATTTTGCAAACATAGAGCTGCATGAGAAAGCCTGTTTTGCGTCTCTACATTAGCCTTGCAAGGAGGCATTATTACTCTGCTCTCAAAATGAGCAACATGTTATTAAATAGATTTAAAAAGTTATTAAATAGATTTCCCAAAGTTACGGAACTGTTGTTCAAGGCTAATACTGGCTAGCTTGGAAACCTATCCTATTTTCATTGAGGCATCATCAATAGATGATTCTGCATATTGTAAGCCTTTATTTATTTATGTATACATAAACTAGGGAGGGATAGTGTATTTGGAGTTGCTGCCATTGCAGACTGACATAACTGGAAAATAAATTAACTCCCCACTGTACAACCATCAGCTCTTCAATACATGGGACAAATATATGGTGGAGGGAAAGATAGGTAGATAAATAGATACAAAGAGAGACAGAGAAAGAAAGAGAAAGAAATGGTCCTTGTAAAGAGACTGGTATATCCTAGGTGCTCAAAAAATAAGAACTCTTCTCTTGGGGAGTTGTGACTCTCACCAGGACAGAAACCTGAACATGAGGAACCACCTTCTGCATTGGATCAGTCACAGGCATATTATTCAGTGGCTCGTTTTCTAAGCAGAGAGAGGCATCTTGCTCTCTCTCATGCTTCCTTCAGCCCCCATTTGTTTGCCATTATGCATTTTAGGAATCCTGTCAGCAGCTGACAGTCATTCTTAAGTAAGGCTGGAAATGAATCAATGAATCAAGAAATGAAAACAAATAAATAAGCAAGCAGTGTGATGCAGCAGATGAGATAAAAGCACTGAATAATGATATTTCATGTTTGTTGGGACCTTCTATGTAGCCCAACTTTACATGAATTATTTTCTTTAATCTTCTTAATAACATGGGTAGGTAGTATTATTATCCCCATTTTCCAGGGAAGGAAGCTGAGGCTCAGCAACCTTCCTATCTTGCTAAGGTCAAGCAGCCAGTTGGTAGTGTTTTCCTATTAGTAATTTTCATAATGCTGGCTCTCCCTGGGAGTTCTCACAGAGCCCAGCCAGTAGTACACATTGACGACAGCTCCCTTCTTTCTCTCTTGGAGTAATAGAAGAGCAAAATAACTATTTACCTTCCCTACATGTGAAAGAGTAAAGCCCAAACTCCCCGGCATGACCTCCAAGCCCCTGCCTACCCTTCAGATCCTCTCTTTCTGCTCTCTCTCTTGCATGTGCTTCTGTGCACAGGCAGCTCCTCTGCGCCCACCACGATGCATGAGCCCACGGGTGCCTTTACTCACGCTGCTGCATCTGATGAACAAATCCAATGTCTGTTCTGGTATCACTCCGCTGGAAGACTGCCCTGCTTCCCATCTCACTTGTGCCCCCTTTACCATCTCTGCATGGTAGTGTACGCTATTTCTATTAATCGCCTCACCTGTCTATACTTACCACCCTTTTGTGCCCACCTGGGGGCAGGGGAGGTGCCTTATTCATCTCCATTTACCCAGCTGTCAGCACAGGGCTTGATACCTAGTGAGCACTCAGTAAATGTTGATGGAACTGAATTTAAATTGGGAAAGAAAAAAGCTAAAATATTTAGGCCTCAATCCCAGTTTCAACAATCCATGACTATGAGGCCTCAGTTTCCTTATCAATACTTTGGAGTCAGTAACAGCTGCCTGATGCTACATGGAGCCTTTCTGTGGGTTGCAAACCCACATCTCTACTCTGATGTGAACAGGATGGGTCTGAGACCTAGAGTGTCCTGGCCACACATGTCATAGAAAGCCCCAAGCTCATGAGACCAGATATCCCTGTGACCATCACTTTTATAGCTTTTCACAAAAATGTTCAGAGACATAGGTGGAGAAAGGAGAGGTTAATTCTATGTCTAGGTTGAACTGACTAATTCCAGGAACAGTCATACAAGCTTAGATCTTGACCCAAAACCTTGCTGCTGAGCCCTTCTTTTCAGCTTCTTAGACTACAAGTCTCCTGAGGAGTTCTAATCAGTCTGCTCTGTCATCAGAAAAGGCACAGAGAAAGGAGCAAGCTAACATTTATTATGCACTTGCTGTGTGCCAGCTACTGTGCCAGGAGCACAGGTTGTCTTGTGTCTGTTCGCTATTAGAAGCAATGCAGCCACTGCTCATTCCCAAGGTTTGAATCTAGTTCTTCCAGGTGATGTTTGGGCCGCCCTGGGCAACTTGCTTAACTTCTTGTGCCCTAGTTTCTTTACACACAGAATGAGCATGGTAACAGTACCTACGCCATAGAGTTGTTCAGAGGATTAGTGAAGTTAAAAAAGACAGTATAATTAGAATAGTGCCTTAGAATAATGCCTCACATGCAGAAAACCTCAATACACGTTTAGCTGTTCCTATCATTTATCCCCGTCTCACAGATGACGGAACAGAGGTTCAAGATCACACAAGTGGCAACAGGGCCAAGTGCAAATCTAGATGCCTCCAACTCTTCCCACAACCCCACCCTCATTTCCAAGCTCACCCAGGCCCACAGTGGAAAGAGAAACAATGCATGGGAGGAGAATGAAAACACAGAGGAGCCGAGATTTTCTTGGATCAGCCCTTTCCACTAAATTTATCATTTTCTAATTGATTTGTCCATTTCCATCAAGTGTTCTCTCAGGCAGAGAACACAAATGTTATTAGAGAAAGCCACCTCTGCCCCACAGCCCTGGGATGAGAAAGCTTCATGAGAGACAGAGACAGGGTGGGGTAGGAGCAGGAGAGATGTGTTAATTGATTGTTTATTCAGTGGTAATTGCAGAAGCCAATCTTTTCAAGAGGTGGTATTCATCCTAGCCCAAAGCAGAGAAGTGGGATGTCAGAGCTTCTCCCTGGCTTGTAAGTGGGATTTTTCATGCCTTGGGAAGACTCTATTTCCCAGAGTGGGGAGGATCCCTGGCCCCACTGGCCTCTCTCCCCGCTTCTCTCCTGGGGTGACCCATGCAAAGGAATAAAAAAACAACTCTGTGGCTAAAAGTTTTCCTTCTGCTGGCCGAGATCTTCCCACCAATACGGAGCCAAGCTGAGTATCTCCCAAATGTACTGGAAGGAAAATCTTGGGGACAGTAGTATTTACCTCCCTACTCCTATCCCTTGAAGATGATGTTTTTTTCCCCTTTTGTCAGTCGATGGAGGAGAAAGCACAAGAGGTCAAATTTAGAAGGAACTTTAGAGTTCAAGGATAGTGATGGAGAGAGAAGGAAGACGGCTTGTTTAGGGTTACCTAACTTGACATTTGTGACTGTAGGAAGGCTGTATATTGGTTAAATTTATTTAAAAAAAAAACATTCTCCATCTCCGAGAAAAATCAATTCAATCCAAAAACTCTGTGTCCCTATTATGTACCAGTACAGCTCAGAGTTGAACAGATGAACCTATATCCACGGGCAAGTTGCATTATGTCTCTGAGTTTCAATTAGCTCACCGGGACCCAGCAGGATTAAATGAGATAGCTCAGTATGGTCCCAGCACCACGCCCAGGAAATGTGAGCTCCCCTCCACATGCTGGCCTCCTATTTTCTCCCTCTGGAAAAGAACTTAAACTTGACAGTCTGTCTCCGGGTGGTTCTCCCAGTCTCGCCTTCCAGTGTCTCTTCCCCATCATAAAAACTTCTTCCTCCTTGCAACTGACTCACTCAAGTTTTCATGGCTTCTTTATCCCATGAACCTCAGGTTTTCCCCAATTATGCTCATTCCCTGAGCACGTCCATTAGTTTCCCTCCTCTGCCTCATAACCTCTCTTCCTGAATCTTAGCCTTTCAAAATCTCATCCTCCCTGCAAAGCCCAGCTTACATGTGATGCCCTCCATGTGTCCTCTCCTGACCGCCTTCATCTGTAAAGTGGGAGTGATGATGATCACCTCTCAGGGCTGTCAGGAGGACCAGAGGCAACACAGGTGAAGGGCCTAGTGTGGTGGCTGGCAAATGGAAGGCACTCATTTGAGCGTGAGCTACTTTATTGCATCATTGTTAGTACAATAATAATTGTTATTAATAGCAACACCCAAATCATCATCATCAACTAGAGCTGAAAATGAGTCCTCCCTCCTCTGCACCCCCTAGTTTTAATTCCAGTACTTTAACACCCTATGTTGGGTTATATTCACTGTGTGAGCACCTGTCTTCTCTATCTGGTTATGAGCTTCCAGCAGTTGGGACCAAGTCTTTGTCATCTCTGTATCCCTTAAACCTTCCTTCAAGAGAGAGAGAGCCGCCATGGATAGGCAGCTGCCCAGAACCTTCCTCTCCAATTGCATAATTTCAAAACAGGATGAGCAAGCCCAGGTCTTAGAGAAGTGAAGCAACTTGCTCAAGGTCACATATCAAATAAAGTGCATAGAAGGGCCTGAGAACCAACCTCTATGCTCTAGCCTGTGTGTATGGCATCCAGGTAGTGAAGTCACCTCTCCCTTTAGGTGGACACAGTTCCTTGCAAGGGTGCACAGTTTGGAGAGTCGACCATGGGATGGATGGCAGCCCCAACTCTCTCCCTCAGCTGGACACCCCTGTGCAGAACCTGCATTCCCTATCTGACCTCATCTCACTACATTCTGCTGCCTGCTATAGCTCAGTGTTTTCCAGATCACGGTCTACAGAAGGCGAAATCCACAGGAAGCAAATGAATATTTAAAGAAAAAGGATTTCTGAGTCAAATGAGTTTAAGACATGCTCTGTTAAATGAGGTTAAGTACATATATTTTTTAATTGTGAGAATTTTCAAAGCCTTAATAATGCAAAGCAAGAATAAGGCAGATAGTGCATGAAGTTTTCCCAATCATATTTGACCATAATCTCCCCCTCCTTCCACACACATTTTCTACCTTTGCAAAAAAGCCATAAAACAGTGCAATCAAAAAAAAGTTTGGGAAATATGGTGCCAGATTGGAACATCCCTCCTAATTTAGATCCTCTTCCCTGAGCTGGCTTTCAAGAGCAGTGTCTCCGTGTCTCTTTTCTTCCTGCACAACTCATGCACCTGGATCCCACTGTGGAGGTTGCGGGTCCCTTGGAATGTCTGTTTCACGGGGCCCAGCCCCGATTGCCAAGACGCCCAGACTTTACCCCTGTGCCAGAACTGCATTTCAAAGCCATGAGTGCAGTTCTGGAGGGAGATCAAAGCTCTCTCAACTCAACTGTCATTAGAATATTTTCTTTATGCATCTCACTTGTTGGTGAGTGCCAACAACATATTTCCTAAATGCACTGGCCCGAGATGGTACAACTCTGTAATAGTCTGAATGAGAGCACTGCCAGGGCCTGTTTTATTGTACGAGAAGCAAAAGGAAACCACATTCAAAATGCAAAACAACAACAACAACAACAACAAATTCTTTAAATAAAATCATGGGAAAACATGTGAGAAGGCTTGAGTTTTTCCAAATCCCAAAGCATAATGCACTGGCTTTTCCGTTTTAAAGAAGGCTGGTCAGAAGTATAACTTACAATGAGCCCAGGGCAAGACTGAGTCTCGATTTCTATTCCCATTCAAAACAGGTCACGCTTCAGCTAGGTGACTTCTCCAATAAGGAGATCTTTGAGAAATGTCTCACCAAAGAACTGCAACCTGGGCTCTTGATGGGTGCAGGTTGGTCTCGGGATGGGGCTGGCCATGTGTGGATGTCCGCTATTTGAGTAGGGTTTGTCTGAGCCAAACACTGGCTGAGAGTGGGCCACTTGTAAGCTATAGACTGGGAACAGTTCTTTCAATTAGAAGAAAAGGCAGCAGAAGGCTGTTTTAAGAGAGATTTAGGATTCAAATCCACCTTCTTCCACCAAGTGGCCCTGTGACCTTGGACAAGTGACTTAGTCTATCTGGATCTCAATTTCCTCATCTGTGAAATGGGGATTATAAAATTCAACCCAGAAAGGCAGATATAGAAATTGAAGGAACTAATATATGAGAAAGTGCCTATGCAAGGACCCAACTCATGAAAAGGCCCCAAGAAGCACAACTCTCCTTTAAGCTTGCTCATGGAACTAGAGAAAACTGGCCTTAGCTCCCAATGCCTGTTGGGTCTCCATTCCATCCACAAACCCTGGTTCCCATCACCGGACCAATGTATTTGTCTTCTTCACAGGAGGTTGCCTTGTTTCTCCACGTCATAGAGCAAGTTCTGTAACATTGCCCCTTTCCAAATTCTGATTGCAGCTTGTCGTTCCCAAAGAGGCTCTCAAGTCCATGAACCGCTACTCAATTTTCAGAACACGCTAGACCATTTGAAAATGATTATCAAATATAAAGATCAAAGCCACTCAAGGCAAGTCATTAAAGCGAGATAAACCTCAGAATGTTTATTGCATCCATATCCTTGCTCCAAATAACAAGCTTTCTCTAGGCTGTGACCAGTATAAAAACCTGAATTTTGTACTTTATCCCAAGGGCCTTAGTGATCTGGACTTTATTCTCCTGCTTAGTTTCATTGTCAGAAATGCCTAAATCTGCCTCCCTCAACTACAAAAAGAGACACAGAAAAAAAAAAATACTGGGAGAGCTTATTAAATTCTCAGAATCCTGAATGAGTGGTTTCCAAAATAACAGCTTTTATATGAAAGGTTGACACACAGGAAATAAAAATGTAATAGCATCAATCAAGATCAATTGAGAAATTGATCATTCTTTTATTCATTTGTTAAATAAACCATTCTTTTACTACTTCTCATCTTTCCTGCCTCCCTCCATTCCTTCCTGTCTACCTTCCTTCCTTCCTCCTTCCTCCTTCCTTCCTTCCTTCCTCTCCACATACCGTTCATTCATTCTTCCCTACTTTCATTCATCAACATTTATTGAGATTCTATCACATACCATGCTTAAGCTAGAAACTGGGCACACAAATAATAGGAAAAAATCAATTTTCATTATCAAAGTATTACACGTTTTATGAAGAAAGTGAGACAAGTAAATGGATGCTCACAACATAAAGTGATAAACTAATAACACCTACCATTTGGGGGAGTTTACTATGCACTAGCACTGTTGAAGTAGTTTTTTATATTATCTTTCTGAAACTTTACAAAACCTCTAAAGGTTACGTATGAGTACCCCCAGTTTATAGCTGAAGAAACCAGAGCTCAGTGAGGTGACACCACTTTTCCAAGGTCCTTCCATTCGTAGGTGTTGGGGCTGGGATACAAGCCCCAGTGGGTTGCATACTACGGACCATATCCTGAGCCATCAGTCCTTACTTCCTCCTGTGGTATGTGTTAGGATAGAGGGGTGTGGAATGCAATGGGAACATACAGTATTGACATGCACCCAGCTGAGGGTGGGTAAGATATTGCTGAGGTTTTCACGTAAAGAATAAACCTTGGTTGGATATTGGACCAAGTGTGGGAAGCAGGGATAATGGCAGAAGCTCCAGAAAGCCCAGAGGCCTGGAAGAGCACGAGAAGAGTGAGACACTGCAAGTCCTCACTTGCAAGTGGTTGCAAAGTTGAGAACATGTGAGTAACTTCACAAGATGAGGCTGGAGCGGACAGTGCTGGCTACATCACTGCCATGGTTTGGATATTTGTTTCCTCCAAACCGCATACTGAAGCTTGATCCCCGATGCTGGAAGATGGTCCTAATGGGAGGTGTTCAGGTCACAGGGGCGGATCCTTCATTCATGGCTTCGTGTCATTCTCGTGGTAGTGAGTAAGTCCTTGCTCTATTAGTTCTTGCAAGAGCTGGTTATTAAAAAGAGCCTGACGTCTCCTTCTCTCTACTCTTGCCTCCTCTCCTGCCATGTGATCCCTGCTCCCCTTCGCCATATGCTCTGAGTGGAAGCAGCCTGAAGCCCTCACCACCAGAAGCAGAGGCTGGCACCACACTCCCTGTGCAGCCTGAAGACCTGTACACCAGATAGTTACCTCTCTTCCATAGCAGCACAAAACCGTCCAAGACAATCAGGAAGCGTCTTGTGTACCAGGTTTTGGAGAATGGAAAGTGTTCTGAAAGCTCTAAGCAGACTCCGGCAGATCATATGGAAGAGGATAAAATGATATGGTTTACATTTTCCAAAGAGATTCTTGGAGGAATTTGGAAGACAAACTAGAGGAGGGATGGAAGTAAAAAAGGAAGCATTGGTAGTGTCTTGCAGAAAAAGGGGTGGATTTAAGAATAGCTACGAAGTAGTGGTGTTCACTCACAGGGAACGACCTGACCCTGAGTTGGGGTGGGAACGAGGGAAGCTGAAGTGATGGGTCTGGTTTATTATTTGGTCTACTGTAGTATTTTTCATTTCTCGGTCTCAGATGCTAAACATCAAAGCCCCCTGACTTGCTGCTCTAAACCCTAGGCCCAGCAAGAGGTTTGTCTCTTTGGGTTGCGCCCTCTGCTGAATCTCCTTAAAATCGACTCATAGGAAAGTCACTGGCCTGCAGCTCTCTGTGGACAGGACCATGAGCAGACCAGTGACGGGTGAGATGGAAAATCCCCAGGATCTGGATTCCAGGAGAGAAGGCTCAGAGAGGCAGAGTGGGACAGTGGAGTGGTTCTTAGACGTTGGGATTACTAAAAAAATTGAGATGGAAGTGAGTAGTGATTTGTAACTTTGGCGGATAAATAAAGCATTCAAAAGGGGGAAGAAACCTCCACCATGTGTGTTGTCCCTTGTATTATAACATAAAAAGTACTTGAGTAGCACTACAAAAGAAAAAAATAAAATAGTCTCAGAACGAAGGACACTCCTTTAAAATAAATACATTACTAGGAACTACACAGCTCCTATTTTTCTCATTTACCTTCTTCAAAAAAGTTTTTAGAGACTGCTAGGGCAAAAGGCAAAGTATCAGAACACCTGGTTCCTGGCAAGCTCGGCTACACTCACTTGGTTAACATGACTCATCCTTTAGGACTCAGCCTAGAGGCTACTCTGACCCCTTAATGTCTGAGTCAGGTAACCACCCCCTGTATTCCTCCCAGCACCTTGGACTTCTCCATAATAGCACTTACCCAACTAACTGCTTAGCTTTTTGCAGGAAATCCAAGAGGGCAGAATCACAGCTGGCTTGTGCAATGTTCAATGTTATACGCCTGGCACCTAGCACTGTGCCTGACACACAGTAGGCACACTCACATACACAAATTGTAGAATGAACAGTCACTTTCCTAAGACCTTTTCTAGGGGTACTACAATCTCTGCTTTTACAGCCTCAGAAACCCAGAGTTTACTTATTTTCAAAGCAGCCATTAAGGCACAAGGAATCACCTGATAAGTAAGAAGGTGGGACAATTGAGGTGTGACGCTGTATTCAAAAGGACCATGGCAGCAATGTGGCTATCTCATATCAAACGATTGCTCTCACAACAAAACCACGCCGTTCATGGCCCCACAGCTTTCTCCTCCCATCACCTCTCTGCCTTCTTGGAACATCAAAACCACAATCGATAGATAACACAACTCACCAAACTGAACAGAAAATACACAGCTCCCTGACAGCCCCGTGCTCTGCCTTATGCTCACAGCACAATTAGACACAGGCAAATCACATCTATTTCACAACCTGCAGAAGCCACAGTGTTTTAAGTATGGTGGTATTTCAGAAGGCTGCACAGTTTGGCTCTAAATTGTAGCCACTCAGGCCATATAGCTGATGTGAATACCAACTAAAAAATACCAAGCTTGGGAGGGGTAAATCATGAATTCCATCCTCACCAATATGTGTCAACATCACAATGTCCGAATTTTCATCTAGACTGTGGCCCCATGACAATCGCCTAACCTTAGGCAAATAACAAACGTATCTAAAGTTAAAACAATACAGTCACTACAGTAGATGCAGATCTCTCTGGATGACCTTGAATAAGTCTAATGACTTCTCCAAATTTTGGCCTCTATTGGGGTTAAAATGGAGACAGCTCTCAGAGGGTCATGTGACGCTGTAAGAGTTTGAGTATGGGGAAATAATGCTGGAAAGCATGACATTATATGTCAGCCTGTCAGAAGGAGAATTAACTTCAAATTGATTTTTGGAAAGAGGATGCCACATTTGGGGCCCGAGGGAAAATGAAATGGCAGACATGCAGACCGCTTCGGTATGGGGCACCGTCACCGGGCCACTGTTGGGAATTGAGTAATGTGAGTAGGATTTTTCAACTTGTCGCAGAGCATAATTGTTCTCTCATTCCTACACTGAACACATCGTACCCGATTACATATAGGGTCTGCTAAATCCTTTGAAGGCAGGGACTGTCTCTCATTCCCCTGGGCATCTCTCGTTGCCAGAGCACAGCTTTCTTTGTACCTTTTAAACATTAAGTCCCTCTTTGTGCTCTAGTCCTAGTCCCCATAAGCTTGGAACCAGGATTACAATGCCTTGGTTTGAGAATGCCTGGACAGGAACATCCTCTCATTTTGCAGATGAGGAATTTGAAATAAGAGAAGGGAAGTGACTGACTCCATGCTGGCCACTAAGTTCCTGGAAGAATCCAGTCACTTCCTTCCTCGCGGTTGGCCAGACCACAGGCAAACTGTGCTTTTCCATCATGGATCCTCATGGGAAAAGGAGGATCTCCCCTGAGTCCCTCTTCTACTCTCTATAAGATTCTGAGATGCTTCATGGTTTCGTGGAGTTATAGTCATCGTTGTCCTCTGTGGCCATAAAAATAGTTCAGTAGTCAGAAGTCAAGCTCCAGGCCAAGAGCTGCGGTTGGCTTTCTGAGCTCTCAACAGGCTGTGCCCACACACAGCAGAAGCATGGACTGGAGATGGCACCCCCGGCAACCCCCACCCTCCACCAGCAGACCACCGAGAACATGGAAAAGAGAAAGAAAGACAGGCAAAGGAGGGAGGAGAAAGATGGAAAACACCCCTCCACAAAACAGGGAAATGCAAATCGGTTCTACTTGTGCCAACAAACCCGGGAGCAAAATGCACTGCTGTTCACACAGTTTTGCGTTTCTAGAAAGTGAGAGTGGAGGTGTGGAGGGTCCCTCTCAGGAGGCAGCAAACTGCCCTGCGGTGAGTTTGAAGGAACAAGCTGAGCTGTAACCAACGTAGGGAAATGTATTTCACTAACACAAAATGTACTGCTGCTCTCTGTCCGTGCAACCCTCCCTCATACCCCCACCGGCTTTGTTTCCTAACCTGCAAGGGCATCTGACCAAGTGCCGAGGCTGTCATGAGTGGTCAGTGTCATCAGTGGATGGAGAGAGGAAAATGAGAGTGCTGAGTATGCCAAACCCAGGGTGGAAAAAACCCACTGCCTCCTGCTGAGGCCCTGGAAAGGGTGCCCAGTGCTCGCACCCGTCCGGGACATAGGACAGGGAGCACGTCTAGGAGAAGGGTGAGAGAGAGGGCACCTCAGATCCTGGCATGTTGGGGGGCTTCCCTGCTGTGTTCCCCCAAAAAGTTTCCAACTTTTACCTGTATACTCTGAGGATCTAGGATGTGCTGGGGCAAGAGACCCAGGCGAGGAGGGGGCTTGCTTGCTGTGGTCGGGAGCACACTGTGGGCACCTCCTAGCTTCTTTCCAGTTCTTTCCCCACTCACTATTCAATGAGTCCCCACTTGGGATCCCAGACACACACCTTGGCTTTCTGTTGGAAATGCATGAACTCAGTGTAGCATGCCACTCATCTCCTGGAAAAATGAATCCATTAGCATTTAGTACACGCAGGGCTCTTGGTAGTACAGAGTGATTGATTGGGTCATCTCGGATTCCTCCTCCAGCCCTGAGATTCCAGTGAGGGGGCTCAGGATTGGAAGGCAGCTGGGAATTTGGGGATAGGCATGTGAGAGGTCAGGAGAGTTCCCAGAGATGGGGAATCCCCAAACAACAGCCCCAGCAACTGCTATTTTCAGCTCTCACCACGTGCCAGGTGCTGTTCTAAAGGGTTGGCTGTGTATGATTTCATCCAACCCTCTACACCACCCAATGCAGTAGACTGTCACTTTCATCCCTGATTCTACAGAGGAGGCAACTGAGTCTTTGACAAGAGGCCTGTGTAAGGTTACAGAACTGTTAAGTGGCTTGACTGAAGTATATTCTGTCCTACAACTTGTGTTCTTATTTGTTTTCTCGTCTGCGCTGGTCTTCCACTGTGCCTCATGGGTCACTGTTTTGAGCTCCTTATTAACCTCATCCTTAGGGGCCATGAATAGTTCTTTTAACTTCATTCCCCCTATATTCTGCTCTTAAAGGCCAAAGTTGCCTAGGTACTAGGTCCTCAGATAGAACTTGTGAGAAAAGGTGGACTTTGTTCAGAAGAACAGCATGCAGAAGACCCAGACCGAATCAGAGGACTCAAACCCTGTGTACACGTGTGCCTGGGTATGTGTGTCTATGTATCGCGTGAGGGCTGCAGGACATTGAACAATTCAGTAACTTCAGCCAGTTTGGCACATCCCCGATGATGACCAATCCCAACACTGCCCAGGATGGTTCTGTACATGTGTCCTCTAACACAGCAAGACATTTGGGTCATTTTCAAAACAAACTAGTGTGCAAACTCAATGAGTTTGATAGAAGTTATGTGGTCTTTATTTTAAAATATCAATTCTGTGGCCAGTCCTTAAAAAACAGAGTTAGTATTTTGAGAATGAAAGTAATCTTGGTAAATGCTCTCAACTTGTATACTGCAATTTCATCCAGGCCTTTTTTATGAGTCCGTAGGAAGGCAGTCTCTGTGAAGCAATGCTGACAGGGAGGAGATGGTGTCCACGTGTGCAAGCAAGAAGGGAGGAAACCTTTCTCTAGCACCTACTATGCACCAGGCACGATACCAGGTGTTTCACATAGATGACTCCATTGCAGTTTCATGACATGCCACAGGATAGCTGTTATCACCCAAGTTTTACAGATGAGAAACCGGCGACTCTTACTGAGCAATGTGCCAAGGTCAGACAGCTAGTGCAGAGCGGAGCCAAGCTTCAAACTCTGGTCAGTCTCCAACACGCATAATTTTTCCACTACACCAGGCCTGACTCCTGTTATTGCTTTAATGAATATTAGTCACGTTAAATAAAGCCTGATATTCTGATTATAAAATTCCAAGCAATTTCTTTTACATGATTACTGGAAAAGAATGAACAAAGTTACTGAAAAAAATAACAATGCCCCCTTTCATCTGCATGCTGGTTAACTCTCCCCAGAACTCTCTCTGGGATATCATTTTATGCAGCCCTCATGGCAATCGTGTGATCCAGGCAGTCAGATATTATTATTATTCCCTTTCGATAGACGTGAAAATGGAGGCTCAGAGAGATTAAGCAACTTGCCCAAGATTGCACAGCCAGGAAACTATGGAGCTGAGGCTAGAATCTATTTCCACTGGATTCTTTCATTTTAAATCAGTCTGATTCTTCGAGGTCTACAACTGGAAGAAAAATAATCACGGCATCTACCTGTACGAAGCCCCAAACAGACTCACTTCTTTCCTGAACCCTTCCAACACCTCCCGACCTCATGCCCTTTGCCCCATGATACCACCGTCTGGCCTGCCCACCGCTCTTTTCCACCATGACAAAGCCTGTTCATGCTAGAAGCCTGCTGCGTTCCTTCTCCACCATTAAACCCTTCCTAACTTCCCCAAACCACAGTGACCTTGCCTTTTCTCAGAGCTCATGGGAGCCTTAAAGTCTATGTGGTTCACTGGGAAATTAGTCATCTGCCTTCTTACCGTCTCTTGAATCACTGTAACAAAATGCCATTAAACCACAGCACACAAGCACCTTGAAGACAGAGATTATATCTTGAATCCCTAAAGCATTCATCACAGTGCTCTGGATACTAAGGTATCTTAACAAAATATGGATGACAGATGAGAACATGGCCATACTCAGTGTAACATTCCCGAGTTCCAAACCGCCGGCTTCTAAGACGTCAAGGCAATATCAGAGGGAGCTGAAACAGCATGGGAGCAGGCGGTGAGACCTTGGGTCTCGGTGTCAGCTCAGCCCCACTGTCGCTGCGTGGTTTGGATCAGCACCTGCCCCTCCTTGGGAGCACAGTCATCGCATCTGCAGCAAGAGGACCCTCGGCTGCTGCACCCTTTACTGCTCCTTTCGGCTCTGACAGTCTCTGATTCCATTCAGCTTTTTTAGATTTAGAAGGAACTGGGGAGTAGGAAATGTATGTTCCATGAGATCATCACAGAAAATACATGGGAAACCCCACTAAGAACAGACAAATCATTTACTGGATCTTGATAAGGGGCAGGGGAAGAGGCTGAGGGAGTCACAGCTGCCAGTGGAGAGGTCAGGGGGGTGATTTCAAGGCTTATCACAGCCTCTTTTGTGAGACTTCCAGTAATGTTCACTCGGGTCCAAAAAAATTTTAAAAACCCTGGCCCCAGGGGAATGTCCTTGTTACATTAACAAATAATACTGATAATAAAGAGAAGACAAAGGCGGTGTTTCCCTAGGAGACGACAGTGTGTAGGGGAAGTTTCTTTTTTTCCCACCCGTCCTGTTCCCTATGAATAGACATTTATGAACAAAGGTGACAGTCGCTTGAGGGTGCCAGAGCTTGCAGTTTAGAGGGGTCCACACAGGAACAGGGCAGGGGGTGGGGGTTGCTGCAGTATCCTCTCCCAGGGAGGCAGTTACAGCCCGGAGTGTCAAATGCCCCTGGATTTCCTGACACTGGGACTTTCTATTAATATCCAGGCTTTCCATTTCATTTATGAAAGGGTGTGTGAAGTGCATTCCGTTTGTGTGTAGACGTCTCTAGTGGCTGCAGATGAAGTTCTGCCTACCTGGCTGTCTCCACCACCAGAGAGAATGGCCAAGGTTCAGCTGGGATGTCTTTTTTTCTAACTGGCCAGTCTCATAGAAAGGCTCTGACCGCTCAGACTGCTGCTCCTGGCTGGGCCTCGCACCAGCGACTGCAGCGGGTGTTGACCTGTCTGTCTTACCCGCTACGTGGTGAGCTCCAGGAGAGCCGTGATGGGGCTGACACGGGGGAGCACTCAACAAATACTTATGGAGAGAAGAAAAGAAGAACAGAGGGGAAGAAGACAAGGAAGGGAGGCAGGAGGAGAGAAAGGAGGGAGGGAGGATGAAGCCTGATATTAAAGTTTTCCATGAGATGATTTACCGTTTCCCTGCTCATGGTCTGGATCCCAGACATACTGACCGTCCCCTCTGCATGGGCTGGCCTGGCTGGCTGTGCACTAAACAGTCTCTGTTTGCTCATCCTGATCCACTCCCCAGCCTTCCCACCCTGCTCTGTGCCTAGGGAGGCTGGCCCCTAGGGCTGCATCAACAGAGTCCTTTGCCTTGGGACTTCCAGTTTAGTTCCCCGCAAGGGGAAGCACCTGTAGGAGGCTGGAAGGCAGAGAGAGTGACAATGTACCATTTACTCTCCTGGTTCCCTTCTGTTCAGGTGCCTGCAGCCTGGCTGCTTCCCTGTGCTGAGAGCAACAGCTGCTACCAGGAAACCCGCTCCACACAGCCACTCTCTTTGGGCTCCATCTCCTCTCCCTCCTCTTGCCCCTACAGGCCAAGGGTGGAAATGGCTCCCCATGGTTTGCTGGTCACCTCCCCTGGAGTACAGTGCTAGGCCTTGCTGGTTGTCCTAAGCCCTGCCTGCAGCACTGTAAATAGCCTCTCCTTCAAAATAGCCCCTCCTCCAGCTCTCCTTAATTATTCTGTTTGAATGTGCCATCTGTTCCCTGCTAGGACCCTGACTGATGCAGTCTGCATCCCTACCTCTCAACGGGCTGCCTGGTCTTGCTTGCCTGCTCATGTCCTGCCTCCTCCAGCTGAGCTGCCTTGTTTCCAATAGGTGGAATAAATCTTTGCTTTTTAGCAAAGATTGTCCCATTGTGTGCCTCTACACTTACAGATCAGATTTTCTTATGTTTGCATATCATTTTTCCACTAAAGTGGAAGCCCCTCCCTGGTGAGGAACACGTCCAACTCATTGCAACACCCTCAGTGAACAGCACAGAAGCTGGCAGGGCTAAATATGCCCAATAAATGCCTGGTAAAGAGAAGAGACACAGTCACTATTTGGTTTCCTATAATGATACAGAATAAAATGTCAGTGACAAAATTGGACTGTGCAGGCTCAAGGCCAATACCATGAAGCCCACCTTCTCCACTAGTGCTATCATCTTGGCCATGGCCTGTTAGTGCTGATTTGCATGCCTCTGGTGATGGGGAGCTCACTCACCTGCACACAAAGCTCTCCCCCACAAGGACCATTCTGACTGGAGATGACATACTCTACGACCCAGCCCAAGGCAGCCTCCTATAACTGCAACACTCTGCTCCCAGCCATGGCTTGGAAGCCACATAGAATAATTCTACTACCTTTCCTATAGGATAGGCCTTCAGAGACTTGAAGTGTGTGTGTCATGACCTTGTGATCTTGGCCCTGTGAGAATTTTCTCCTCCAGGCTAAACATGTTTAAATGGTTATATGACAGGGCTCCTAGCCCCTTCTTCAACAGCCTCAGTTAGCTGTCCTTATCACTGCCACTTAGTAAGGAAAGCCCACTGCCAGCACAGCTCTGACAGTTCTGAAGCGGCTCATGGAAACCCAAGGCCATTACCCAAGTCCCTTCCAAACTCGCGCACTCAGCACTTCACAGTCCCACGCTCTCAGGAGAGTCGGGAAGAAGACGGCAAGGACAGAATGTGAGGTAACAGGTGTCTACGCTGACAAGAATGTTAAGGCAGTGCTGGGAAACTGACTCACCGCAGGTGGCCCGGGGTCAGAAATCTGGAGCCCTCCCTTCCTCAGGATTCTCCGCTAAAGAACTGGGTGAGCTTTGGCCTCAATTTCCCTCTATGGGGGATAAGGAGACTGGACTCACAATCTCTGAGGATGTTTCCAAGTCTGACAGCTGACACCACTTTGATGTCTTCTGCAACCTCTCTACTGGAACTGGGTGCTTTCTGGTAACACATAAATTCCTGAGAACATGGACCAATGGGCCCAATGGCCGTTAGATAAAAAATAAGAGTTTAAATGTGTTAAAAAGGAATCGTACTTCTTTGCTAGAGTCTGCCAATCTGCCCAGCTGCACTACTGGGGGATGTCACTTCACTCAAGGGAACTGCTACAGAAATTGTAAGAATGATGTGTTTTAATGAATGCTACTCACAGGAGGCATCCCACAGACTACTTCCCACTAACCTATGGCACGATGAGTAGAGAAATGGTGAGGCAGCACTCGGAAACTTGTAGAGGACCCTCTCTGTCACTGCTGCACCCTTCTGGAGGTATTTTGTTTTCATGTCAATTCATTTTGTTGTCTGTTACGAAGGTATTGTTTTATAACGTATAGGAAGAAACAAAACTGGCCTTCACAGTAGATTGGGAAGTAGTGATTTTAAAACTGTTAAGAAAGAAAGAGATAGGGATAGAGGTACCAATAGAGATGAGAGATGAGAGATGAGAGAGAGAGGGAGTGAGAGAGAGAGAACTGGATGAGAATTAAGTTCAGCTTTTTATTAAAAATCACCTAAATAATGTCAATCAAATTTTCACTGCTTCTGATATTCCTTCCTTCCTTCCTTCCTTCCTCCCTCCCTCCCTCCCTTCCTCCCTTATTTCCTTTCCTTCCCTCCATCCCTACCTCCTCTTTTCTCTCTCCCTCCCTTCCTCCCCGTTTTGTTTAAAGTCACAAAGCAGGTATTTCTCTGCAACCTTCCACAGGTTTCTGTGCACACAGGAGAGCTGATTCTGCCAGAGCCCAGTAACCTCCAGCATCATCAGGAGGTGACACATGCCTGGTGGGGCTCAATGAGGGCACACGGATTTCCCAGCCAGCAAACAAACAAGCGCTGGTCACAGCGGTCACAGCTGGCACATGGCCGCTCACAGACATTCTGGGCATGCAGTCCCGTGACTTAGAAAAGAGGAGGCCTTTGGAGCCTGCCAGGGCTATCTGCTGATTGCGAGGTATCTGGAATCTGGGGCCTCCAGCCCCTACACACCAGCATGGCTCTGCGGCCAGCTGCCCTTGGTCCTGCCCAGTCACAGTCATCAGCTTTCTCCCAAGGCTTTTGTAAAGCCACCCTCCCTGTCAACCCCTTCCCTGAATCTGCCCCTTACTGCTCCTCGGATTTAAACATACCCCCACTTCAGTGGGAGCTTTGGAACAAGTAGCCCTGGGTTCAAATCCAAGCTACTCATTTATTAGTGGGCTGACCTTAAGTAAGTCTCTTCATCTTTCTGAATCCTGGATTTCCTTCAGCAAAATAGGGCTAAGGGTACTCACGCTCCTGGCACCTGGCAGGTGCTGAATAAACTTCTGTTGTACGAATGCATGAAAGAGCAAATGAACAGATGTAAAAATGAATGGATGATTTTGACTTCCCGCTGTGCTCACTGTCCCCCACATCCACTCTGCCTGGGCACAGAGGTACCTCCTGGGACTCTAGCTCAGTGGAGAACACACTACCCCTATCATGGAAGACTTGCATTTGTGATTTAGCCTAATAACTTTCTTGACCTGTGAACTTGCAAAGGTGCTTCACTCTCTAACTTTCCTCTATTTCCCCATCAGTCAAATGCAAGTATTAACCCCTGCCTTGCCTCCATTGCCAAGTTCTGGCAAAGCCCTAGTGAGAGCAAAGATGACAGTGCCCTGTGACCTGGAAGGGACTGGCCACACACATCACGGCTTCTTTTCACATGGCCTACTCAAGTGTCAGAGCCAAGGTGAGAGTCCAGGGCCCCTCCTGGTGCCAGGAGGCTGAGCTGACGTGCTTTCTGACTTGCTGCCAGGCAGGACGCTCTCCTGCCAGCATCGTCATTCCTTTGCACATAGGTATTTTGTCTGTGCATGGGAGGCCCTTGCTCTTTTGAGAGAGGCATAAAGAGAAGAGTCAGCAGAAAACCTGCAGAGGTTGGCAAATGTGCTCGAGTCATCAGCAAGTCCAGGGTCCTGTGTGTTGGACAGAATAGGAAAGTTCAGCATGAATCTGGGAAAAACAAGAAAGTGGATATTGACTGTCTCTCTGGCTTGAAACTAGTTATTCGAGGTCCCGCATCGAATACACCTTTGACTTCCAGTTTGGGATTACTGGTTCTAGTTGATAACCCATGGCAGAGGCTGGGGCATTAGACCACATTTCTGTCCTCTTTGCAGCGATATATGAAAATAAAGTTCCTCTGCTTGGTGTATCCTCCCTTCTCTTTCAAACCAACCTTTGATATCCAGATTATACCTAATTTTAAATAAATTTTAGTTATCGTGTATACTTAAGGCATACAACATGATGTTATGGGATACATACAGATAGCTACAAGGTTACTATAGTGGAATAAATTAGCATACCATCATCCCACAATTACCTCCTTCTTTTTTTGTTTTTGTAGCAAGTGCAGCTAAAATCTACTCATTTAGAATAAATCCCAAGTACAGCGCAATTTTCTTTTTACCTATGGTCCTCAAGTTGTACATTAGATCTCTAGACTTGGTCAATCCTCTTCGATTGACCTTGCTGTTCATTAGCTCTCTAGACTTGTTCTATTCTACCTCACATTATACTGTTCTTGAAGATCTTGTACAAATGTCACCTCTCTCAAAAAAGGCTTCCCTAATATAGTCAAGCTGCAAGTCAACTTTTTCTCTCTAATCTCCCAGGGCAGTTTCTAAACACAACACACTGCCTTCCATTACACAAGTCATGACCAACAGACTTATTGAGAATTAGTTATGTGCTAGCCACTGCAAGAGAAAATGTATTTCATATGTCCTCTGTCAATTAATCTTCAGAACAACTTGACAAAGTAGCTACTGTAATTTTTTCCCATTTTACAGATGAAGAAACAGCACGTAAGGGGTCACAAAGTGAGGAAGTAGCAGAGCCGAGATCCAAACCCAGGTTGTCTAGTCCCAGCTGACCCCAGCTCCACTAACGCTGTCCGACAGAACGTTCTGTGATGACGGAAGTGCTCTAGGGTGTTCTGTCCGGAATGGTAGACACTACCCTATGCAAATATAGCGTATGTGAAATGTGGTTAGTGCAACCCCAGAACTGGATTTTAAATTGCATTTAATTTTAACAGATTTAAATTTAAACAGTCACATATGGCTAGGGACTACCTCAGTGGACAGCACACCTCCCACACACTCTGCCACATAGAACATGACAGCTGTCTATCTGTACTCAGCTCATGTCACCCAATTTAAACTTTGAGCTTTTCGGGAAGCTCTGTCTTCTTTCAGAGCCCATGGTAGGCTCAGTATATAATTTTGTACTGAACTCTGTTTGCCTGTGGTCCCCATGATGACCCGAGTAAGAGACCTGTCTCGGTCACAAAGCTGCTGTGTGAATTGGAGAACTCCTGTAACACTGAGGCGCCTTATCTATACAACGGGGGACATGAAGTTCAGCTCTCAATGGGGCGTGTGCTGCCAAGTAAGGTCTTACCTGTGTGGAGAGTCGGGATCAAAGCACGTCTTCGTGACGTCGGTGATTTCGGGGTCACAGCACTCTCCGCCATCAAAGTTAAACCGTTCATAGTTGCAGTCCATGTCACACACCCCGTTCTGCTGCTTCTTCATGAAGGCGGGGTGGCGCAGGTGGCGGCAGTCCCCGCCATCGTGGCCAGTCAGCGTGTGGTTGCACTCGGGGTCACAGTTCTCATCCCCGATCTTGCTGATGTCGCAGTTGGCCAGGATGAGGCGGTGGCGCAGGGAGGAGTTGTTCACCTCCAGCACCTCCAGCTCCCAGGAGATGTTGTAGTGCTTGAAGGCCTCCGCCAGCTGCCGGTGCTGGAAGTCCACCTGCTGGCGGCTCACCGTGGGGTTCTCGTGGCCGTCGTCGTAGAGGTTGACCACGCGGTAGCGGACCACCTTGGGCCTGCGGAAACTCGGGAGCTGGTTGTAGTTGGCGATGACCTCCGTGTTGTCACACAGCGTCTGCCCACACAGAGGGGGCTCCAGACTCGTGTCCAGCAGAAAGCCATGGGCGTTGCTGAATCCTACCTGGGGGCTGTTGCCATCCTTCATGGGGGACCAGGTGCGCTTCACATTGTCCCAGTTCTCCTGGAGGAGGAGCTGAGGTAGAGGAGTGTGGAGGCCGTGGGTTTCCATGTCGGACAGTATCTCGCGCTGAGTCCTGGCCACCTTCCACAGACTGAAGTGCTCGATGTAGCCCCGGTAGTTGTGATTCAGAGCACTGCCCCCCAACATGAGCACTTTACACTTCTGGGTTAGTGGGCTGAATATGCCACCCACTTGCTCCCCAGAGGTTGCCACCTGGGCACCATTCACATAGAGCTTCATTAGGTGCCCATCGTAGGTGGCAGCTAGGTACACCCACTGGCCTGGGAGGTAGCTGCGGTGGGAATTGATGGTGGTCACTTGCCGGGCCCGGTCCGTCTTCAAGGAGAAGAAGTAGCGTGGGTCTCTGTTGCCTTGGTCACCAACGGTATGAATGCCCACGACCCATCCTCGGTCACGCGAGGTATAAGAACATTTGTCATACAGCCCTATGTGGCCCCAAAAGAGAAAGATGAATAAATAAAGGACGGAAGAAGAGGAGGGTACGTTATTTCTCTCTGATAAAAGTTATATCAGGATGTCCTAGACTGTGGTTTGCAAAGTGCTCTGTGAGACCCTGGCAGTCACTAATGGTGCCTCTGGGACCACCCCGAGGGCAAGGCGAGGGTTGGAGGAGCTGAGAGGATGAGTTCATTGGGTCCGGGGCATTCTCACCACAGCTTTAACCCAGGCCATTCCATTTTTATTGGTTTTGAATATGAAGCATACAAGAAAGACTTTTGTTTGAAGAATGGGTACTTCACTTAAAGAAAATGCCACAACGATAGCAATAATAATAAAAATCCAAAAACCATGGTTTTGCAAAGCCATGGGATGGGGAAGAGGACTTTCTAATGAACAGGGAGTTTTCCGTGTAGGATGATGTACGGGGTGAGAGGAGAAACAGAGGGAAATGATAATAAATAGAAGATGCTCCTTTACCAGGGCATCCTTACTATATAGTATGCATCTGCCTTTAGCTGTCATCAAATGAGCCATGCTGTTGCACTGTTGGGAAAGTTGGCCTAAAAAGTAAGGGACAAGTGTTGAAATGCTAGAGCTTCTATCTCTTATAGGAGTCTTGGCTAGCCTTGTCCTCAAAGAAAGGAAACACACTTAATAGCCAAGTGGGAAAGACTTTTATAGATTATATCCTCCAACCCCTTTGCTTAACAGGAGAGGGAGTTGGGACCCAGAGGAGGCATGTATCTGGTTAGATGGAGTCATTGACAAACTTCCTGAGACCCAATTCAGCTTGCTTCTCCCTAATACTAATGCCTGTATATATAAAATGAGTGCTCTCTTAACATAAAAAGATGTTGGGGACACCTACATAAGAGTTAATACTAATGAACAAAATTCCTCAAGCCTCTATGGCAGGCGAGGCATTGTGCTAAGTTCTGTATATGCACTAGTTAACCTAATCCATGTAACACTTCTACAGTGGTGATACTAAGTTTCTCATTTAACCAATGAGGATATGGGAATTAAAGCAGGTGAAGAGGGACGTTCGAGGCCAGCTAGTTGGTAAGTGGATCCTAGATCCATCAGACCCTGGGATTCACTGTCCTGTGCACTAATTCTATGGCACCTCCCCCACCTCACTAATGTCCCCAGGGATCTGAGCCACACCCTCTACCTGGGGCGTGTCACAAGTTTTAGTTCGCTATTTGGGGTAAGTTCCAAGCCAGGCATCTCCAGACTTACTCTGGGAATCCCAGAAAGTAGCTTAGTGGATTCTCTCTGGATCTAATTATTTTTATACTCACCAACCCCAGCCTTTCTGGAATATACCTAGTGTCCTTGGCACAGATGCAGCTGTTGAATGGGGAAGAGGACTTTCTAATTAAGAGTGCATTTTAAGTTTCAGCTGATATATGAGGCCAGGTGTGAGGAGAAAGAGAGGGAGATGCCAGTGAATAAAAGATGCTCATTTAGAAGGACAGTGCCTACTCTCAGCTGGGGAATCGTCGAGGTCACCATAACTCTGAGTATGCACCTGCCGTGAGAGCTCAGCAAATGAGCACTAAGAGCTTTCAGCAAAACCAGTAGAGGAGGCCCACACAGTCCTCACTCCTGTGTGGGCACTGGGACCTTGGAATTCCCATAAATCTCTCTGTTAACAGCTGACATGGCCAGCAGTGTTGGCCAAGCAACTAGGCCCACCTACACTTCTCTTCCCCCTCCTTGCCCCCAAGTCTTTCAGGTGATGGGCAGAGTCTCCTTATAGAGTCATCCTGCTCTTACAGTCAGGGCAACCTTGACGAAACACCAAGTAACCTCCTCTGGGTCTTGGTTCTTCATCTCACAAAGAAGGGGATGGAATAAAGTTCCCTGTCACCTATGAGGTCAGTCTGATTTTCTTTATTTCAGATTTCCCAATGACTAACACCCAAGGCACCTCTTCCAAGAAGCTCTCCCTGATGGCCCTGTGAGTAGTCATCATTCTCTCCTCCGAACTCACTTCACTTTTAGGAAACTCGACACTCTTTCTCTGGTTTCGGAGTTGCCTGCACCTCACTGTTACCTCCTTTCTGCTAGACCGTTTGCTTCTTGAGAGCGATGACTGTGTCCAGGTCATCTCAGTAACCTGCCCAGCACCTTGCCATAGCAGGCACAGGAATGAGTCTAAACAGAGCAGGAGAAGCAAAAAGGCAGGGATTTTAAGAACACACAGAATCAAAGGCACTAATTTATGTCTCTGTAGCTAAAGGACAGAGAGAATCAGAGGACAAAATGTGTTCTTGACAGAGTAGAAAGCAGGATCTGTGGACTCAAGGCAATCCGCTTTGGATTCTGACGACAGCAATGACTAGCTGTACGTCTGGGGCAAAATGACTTAATTCCTTCATCTTTATCTGTCTTTAAATGTGTTGTCATACTTAAGAGACATAGCGGATATAGCGTCCTTAGCATACCATGGCTGTCCAAATGAGAGTTCATGTTTAAGATGCTGGAGGGCTCACGGGAGATGTCAAAGATGAAAAGTAGGAAATGACTGGAAACAAAAGTCAGAAAGGCCCGAGAGAGGGACAGAGGGGGCACCTGAAGTCATCTTGCATGACATATCAAGGGCTCGCAGGATGAAGGCTCGAAAAAGCCCTAGTGCTCCTCAAACTGACTGGCAAACCCTACTTAGAAATCAGATCCCTGTTAGCTTAGATGATATCAGGAGACTACATATTAAAAGCTGCCTCGCCAATTACTCCCTCCAGAGCCCAAGATCTGACTCCGAATTTGGAATGAGTTGCCCCAGATCCATCCATGTGCTGCTGTCCACTACGGGAACCAACTAGAATTACGGTTCCTGGAGCCACTGCATTCATGCCCCCCGCCTTCTTAGCTCACTCCTTCTCCCTCCCCCAGCTTAACCCCTTCCCTCATAAAAAGAAAAGGAAGGGTCTTCTAATGAGAGAATTAAAATCTGAAACAGGATCCTTTTTCCCTCTCTCTTTTTTTCTCTCTCTCCCTGCAGGTTTTTATTTTGCCAGGGGCTCACAGTCCCTGGTTTTCCTGTTGCCTTTGGAACGCGGCTGGCCTGGTTAGCAAGGTAAAATGTTTACACATCTGTAGGGTGCCCTCACTTCAGAACCTTCCAGGGGCTTGGGACCCGATCTCAGGCCACCTCTGTTTGCAATTGAGAGAGAAGCGGGAAGAAGTGAGAAAAGGCAGATTCTGCAACACAGAGCTCAGGAATGAGGGGTGGCTTAGCCCCAGGAAGCAGAGAGGAAGGGCAAAGAGAGGGTTTTCAGTGGAACCAAGAGGAAACACACTAAGGGAAATGAGAACCTTGAAGCAGTGGCTTTAGAAGTTCAGAGGGAAATATTTACCTGGAGTATAAGTGGTGAAAGAAAATCACTGAGCTTCAGTAGGGATGGGGGTGTAGAGTGGTGAAGGGGAGTTATTTCTGCATGAAAATAGCTCACTCAACAGCAGTCACATTTCAGGGGCCTGGGAGGAAAACACCCTGTACTACCAGCCCAGAACCAGGGCTTGGGTGCCAGAGATCTGGGTTCGGTTACCTGTCCCAGGTGACCTTGCCTGGGACAAGTCATATCATCCTCTTCATGCTGTGGAGCCTCATGTACCTTCTCTGTAAAAGGAGGGGTCTGACTAAAATGAGCCCCTGCTAGAATTTAAGAGCTCTTTTGTTCACTGTTAGAATGCTTCCTTGTAAGTAGAAGGTGCCCCCAAATAGGTGTTGATTTGAATTGGATGCCTTACGGCATTCCCAATACACACATGCTTAGCTTCCCTCTCCTCCATGAATCTCCATGCAGGACACAGAAGGGTATTCTTTGGAGGACACAGAGTACCCCGCATCTCTCCACACAGCCCCTCCCCACACTTTCCCAGGAAAACAGAGAGGTAGTGAAAAATACGGTGCAAGTCAGTCTGAAGTCAGCACCATCTGTGTGGAACGAGAGGATGCTCCCAGAGGATATATCCCCAAGTGGCAAGATGGAAGGTCACACACAATTCTGCATGCAATCTACATACAATTAGCATATACCTGCCTCAATGATATAAGCACATAGAACTAGACAATGAAAATGTGCAAGAGCCCTATTTTAGACAAAACTGGGTGCATTCAGAGTGGTGTATGGCTGTAGACAAGAGCCCTTTTTCAGACCAATAACGTGTCTGGGCACATTGCATGGAGGGAGAGGTCAAAGCCCAGACCAGGAAAGGGACTTGTGGGCTTCCTGCTAAGGAATGGGTCATTCAAACCTGGGTCGCCTGGCCATTCTAATGCACCCCTATCCTCCTGCAGCTATACTTGATGTGAAAAGGGGTTCCTCTGCTCCTAGAAGCTTGCCATTTATTTATTTTCAATGTCTCTTTTTCTTCTCATCTACCCATTCAACCTCACCCCAGAGAGCAAGAACATCACTAAGGAGAAAAGCTCAAACAGCACCTACACAAGCAAGTAGGATTGCACTGTAAGCCGGGAGGTTTCTATCCATATCATTCTTCTGGCTGGGCCTAAAAAATTAGCTAAGAATCAATGTTTCTTTATTACCAGTGAGTAAACTGCTCTATTGGGCTCATCCCACTTCAATGGGATGTGAGACTTGCCTAGGCCCGGTTGTCTATCTGGAATTTGGAGTCCTTCAGCCTCGGGACTTTCGTTTCTAGCCTCCTTGCCTGTTGGTTTCTGACCCAGGTTTCTTCCAACTTCCAGTGTCTGTACTGAACTTTTTTCCCAAGGTTGCTGTCACACTCTTGGCTGCCTTGATCTTCTTTTTCATCTGTTAAGGGCTGAATTGTGTCTCCTCCTCTCCCTCAAAATTCTTATGTTGAAGTCATGACCCCCAGTACCTTGGATTATGACTGTATTTGGAAATAGAGTCTTTAAAGAGGTAATTAAATTAAGGTGAGATGATGAGGTGGGTCCTAACCCATCATGACGTATGTCCTTATAAGAAGAAGAACTTAGAATACAGATATGTACAGAGAGCTCATGGGAAAAACAGGGAAAACAGCCATATACAAACGAAAAAGATAGGCCTCAGAAGAAACCAACCCCACCAATACTTTGATCTCAGACTTCTAGCCTTCAGAATTGTAAGAAAATAAATGCCTGTTGTTTAAGCAAGCTAGGTTGTGGTCCTTTGTTATGACAGCCCTAGCAAACTATTACATCCACATGCAACAAGTTTCCCAAGCTCTCCCACTGAAGCTTTTCTAAAATCTGTTGTATCTTCCACCACCTGCTCCCAGTGCAGCATCTTTCCTAGTTAGGACACAGTGCCCCAATATACTCAATTCCTACTTTGAGTAGAGCAAGATCTGTTAGGAAGATACAAAAACTGGTGGCATGGTCACCACACACAAGAAACTTTCCTCACTAGAGAGTGGCACTTCAGTGTTTCCACGTGAATGTGCATTTCTGAAGCACCTGCTGTGTGTTGAGCAGGTAGGTAGCGGCTCCCAGGCCAAAGTGTCTCACACAGCAACATTGTACGATAGGCTCTATTTGCAAATGAGAAAACTTGAGACTCAGAGAGGTGAGGTCCCCTGCCCAAGGTCACAGAGCACTAAGTGGTAGAAAGGACTGAAATTCAAGTTTCCTGATTTCAAGTTCGAAAGTTCCTCCACAGCTTAGAGGGATCCCAGCTATGCCTCCTCCCTGTGATTTTCCCCTAGAATGTTTTCCCAGGATGGTTTAACTCAGTGCAAAATGAGCTCTGATAACATCTGACTTTCTTTCATCACTGTCTAGGGAGGAGAATTAGCAAGAAATGACAATTTGTATCTAGTTTGTATTATTGTTTATTTTCTCTCACTGGAAGAGTAGATATAGGAGGGGGAAAAAAAAAAAAAAACCTCGACCCAGAGCATTTCTGCCAGTGAAAAAGTAGCATTTTCAAATAAATAATGGTAAGCATCAGTTTCTGAAAGCCTTTGTGTAGTAGTCTCTCTATTAAACACAGACAACCCTGTGAAGTGAGGTTTATTAATACTCCTTTGACAAATGAAGAAACTGAGGCGTAGAGAGGCAAAGTGATTTTCCCATCAAGGATCTAGCTGGGAACCACAATTCTGACTCCAGAGCCAAAGCCCCAACCCGCAGTGTTTTCCTTCAGTGGGAATGACCCTCAATGCACAGTGAAGGTCCTTGTGTCTGGCTCTGCCACAGCTGTGTTGTGGGTCACTAAATAAGTAGCTCCCCTCTCTGGGCCTCCTCACTTTCCCTCCCTAGGAGATGAGAGGGTTACACCAGATGGTTGCAAAGGTCCCGCCATCTTGGATTCTGTGACTCTGAGATCCCAGTGACTTCATATATCCCAGCCTTGGTCCCCGCTGTGGGAGATGTAAGGTCGCTGGGAGACAGGGAGGCAGGCAGTTTCAGGTCCTTCAATTTAAGGATGCCCACTAGCTGTGGGACCTCTGCCAGGAGAATACAAGCAGAGGTGAGAGGATGAGGGGATGAAAGGGGGAATTTAGGTCAACAATCTGGTTTCTTTCATGAGGCTAAAAAAATTAAAAGCTAAAGGTTGGAGCTGGTCCCTTTTTTGTTTTGTTTTGTTTTGCTTCCATGATTTAATCGCCGGTATCAAAGCCACAGAGGAATGCTTGAGAGAGCAATCCTATGGAAAGCTTTTATCTGTCCAGAGGAGAGTGATTAAAACAGACAGATTTGGGTTAAGTATACCCATGGTCCCTGCACTTGGTTCAGTCGGGGGGAGACCCACCAAAATGACCTGGGGGACTTGGCACCATCAGGCATTCAGAGGAGGGCTGGGATGTCACTGAGGAGGACACCTGAGGGACTGTTCCTTAGCATCCTCATCCCTCTGGGTCCCTCCTGACTCAAAGAATTTCCCTTGGGCTCAGGGGAAGGAGGAGGCTTAAAGTGAAACATACAGGACTGGAGGATTATGCCAAGTTACAACCAGGTGCTGAGCATCTCTGTTTCCTGGTATCAGAGAGGCAGGAGCATTACAAGTAATTGTATGGAGCAATTCACAAGGTCAGGGTTAGCTCAGGTGCTAGCGTAGGGGTGGGACCTGAATTTCCTTTTGTAGGACTGCAGGGAGCTGTGAATGAGCATCCAGGATGGTATCTGCACCTGCTCTCCTGCCTGCCTTCTTTTCCCTTGCTGGGAACTATTAGCTGAAATCCCCCTGACTAGATAGGTCTGTTCACCTTTTAACCAGCTGTGTAATCTTGGATGAGTTAATTTCCCTCTCTGAGCCACAGTTTTCCCACATGTACTCCAGGAATGAACAGTCTTATTCTGTACACTTCATGGATCTCTTTTGAGGGAGAAAGGAGATATTTCCTTGTAAACTATTTAAGGCTATCCAGGTATGAGGCAACTTTGAGAAGAATATGCCTAAGGGTCCCTAAAACCCATAAGTTTGAATAATATATAATAATATATCAACTTATGTAGAGCACTTGGGATGGCAAAGTGCTCTTGAGGGATCGGGGTGCACCTGTAATTCCCTCTGGCTCTTGTCCCTCCAGCTGCCTCCTTTGCTCATATGTAAGCAGTCTGCATGGATATAGGAAGGTCAAGGTCTTCCAGACCAACAGATCCATGTTCAAACAGTGGTTCCACCATTTACTAGCTATGTGACTTGGGAAAGTCAGGACACCTCTCCTAGTATTGGTCTTCCTATCTGTAAAATGGAAATGATACATTTTCCTCTGACATTTGTAGTGGGGAAATAATGAGATAATGAACATATCAGGACCTGGCTCCTGGCCACTGGCAACATAACAAGTGTTAAAACACACGGACTGTGGAGTCAGACTGATCTGTTTGTATTCCAGCTCTGCTCCTTGTTAGCTGTGTAGCCTTGGGCAAAACCTCTTCACCTCCTAGAGAGTTTCCTCATATGTTACTGATACATAAACTGATAATAACAAGTGCTTAACATATAGTACCATTTTGAGGATTCAGTGAGAGAATACAAATCTCATTTGCATAGCATGCAATAAATATAGCTGCACTTTTTATTGATATTAATCATAAATGTATGTCTGTTCTTGCTCAGAATTGGGACCATTTGTGTTTTTTCCTCTGACACTGCTCTCTGAAATAGAGATGCATGTTCATTGCTCCCTTTTTCACACATTGTCAATAAAATTGGTGCATTATCAAGTTAAGAAAGGAGGTGGAGGAGGAGAAGGAAAAAAGACAAAGAAGAAAGAAGAGGAACAGGAGGCGGGGAAGGGCGTGGAGGGAGAAGGGCATTTTAGTTTTGTTCATCCTTAAAGGTTGTGTGGCACAAACAAGATCCTGGTGACTGGGTGGTGCTGAGGTTGGGGCTACCCTGGCACAGAGACCCTATCTTTGGTCATTTTGATGACTTGAGGACCTACAAGACCCTTTTCTCACTCACTTCTCAAAGCCTGGAGACGATGATACCACTTCTCAGAAAACTGTCAAAGATGGGTGCGTCCTACTGTCCACATCTTTTAGGGCAGCCACCAAGACCTACCCTTCGCCATTCATGGCATCAGTCAGAGTCAGGGCTGGAGGTTCCCTTACTGGCCATGTAATCATCCCCTTTAAGACCTAACCTTGTGCCTGAATCACACTGTTCATATTTCCAGAATCAGAGACCTCCCTCTTGCCTGAAGATGGCCTTTGCACCTCTTGGCATGTCTCAGTATTCTGCTTGACTAAGCCAAAATCACCTCCCTTTCCTTTCTACCCAGTGATCCAAGATCCTGGTCTCCAGGAACCCTCAAAGTTATTGTGCCCTTTACCACCAGACAGTCATGGAGATGTGTGAGGCTTTTGACTGTGTTCTCCCTAGGCTCTTCCATTCCCCGACTTATCATCCTCAAGTCCTGCCTGGTTGATGCATTTATCCATTCACTGATTCACTCAACATGTATTCATGGGGCGTCCACTGTATCAGGCCCTGGCTAGACATCTGGGGCATGGAGCATGACCAGACAGAGGCTGTACCCTCTGGCTTGAGATCTGCTGTTCTCTAATGCAAGTGCCTGTTCTTCTGTTGGTGCAATATAGATACAATAGGAGCTGACACTATGCAATTAGGAAGCCCTATTATTACCATACCCACCTCCTTACAGTATCCCCAGAATTACCACTCTGATTTGTTCCATTCAGAGCCATGTGAACCTATTGAGAAATAAACACAGCACCATTTATGATATACCATGCACAAGGCCACGAAGTTTACATGTAGTATCTCATTAAATTATTACAACTACTCTATAAGTTCTCTTGGTCCCATTGTACAGGTGAGGAAACTGAGACTCAGAGAGTTACTGTGATTTGGCAAAGGTCATTTGATTTGTAATAACACGAGTAGGACTAAATCTAGCTCTCTGACTCTAAAGCCAGAGCTTAACCAATGAACTGTTTCCTACTGAAAATATAACCAAAAATTCTTTTAAAATAAGTTGAATATTTATTTCCCCATATAATCAATTTTTAATCTCCCTCACATTGATTATATACTCTATCAGTTATAACAACACAGAAGTATCTTAAGTTTCCTTGAAATTTTAAAGTGTATAAAGCATCTTAATTTTTCCTTTTTTTCTCCCAACACTCTCTGAAGGGTGCAAAATAGAAATGACGACTCTGTTCACACAAAGGGGAAAGTGAGGCTCCAAGAGGCCCAGTGGCCTGGCTAATGTCACACGGCTTGTGAGACAGCAGAGCCAGGACCTGAGCCCTAAGTCTCCACCTAGCACAAGCTGATGCTCTCTGTTTGTACCTCCTGCCCCGAGACACGCTCCTATGCAATAAGCTCACCACCTCCACCCACACTGCTAACCAGATTTGTACAGTGACTTTATATTAATCTAATGGCAGAGAATTTGGAGTTGAAGAGCAGTGTATGCACATTCCAAACCAAACAGAATCAACACCTTCCATCTGTCTACATAAGAAGCCACTTTAGAAAGAAAAGGGAGTTTCTGTTTCTGGGGTTCCTATGCTGGTCCAAGCAAGATCACCGCTATGTAAAAGCCATGAACATAGGCAAGGGAGGTTCCAAAGGTCAAGGAATATTCTTGGTATTTTTAGGGCCAACACATCGATTAGTAAGAAGAAAGCACCAATTAATGTTAATGATGACATGCTTATATGTATGCATGCCTTAAAGAACAAATAAAGGAAGTGCATGTGAGGGTGTTTGCGAGAACAAATGCACAACGGAAAGTCTCGTGGTTAAGAGCACAATTTGGGAGCAAACACAGCTGTGTTAAGTCCTGATTCTGTCATGACCTCAGGGTTGCTCTGGTTGGGAGGATGTAATAAGACACTGTTCACAGGACGCTTAGCAAAGTACGTGGCGTACAATAAGCACCCAAGAAATGGGCTTTGTTATGCATGTATGTGAGGACAGGAAAGACCAGAGGCACATGGGAAGCACCACAGACAGGAGGCAGAATTGAAGGAGAGAGAGGAGAGAGATGTGGCTAATAAGCCCAGAAGCATATTTTACATGTCCTTGCAAAGACATGCAAACACGTCAATTTAATGCCACCAAGAAAAATATTGGGGCTCTTCTCTCTCCATACTCCAGAAATCAAGACAGTGATAGTCATTTACACTGTTGGAGAAGTAAAGGAAGCTTCCCTCATGTGGTAACTTTCCCCTAATTGTTCTATAATCAGATTGTGGCTCCTCTTGACAACTCCATTTTTATCTCTGTAACTGTGTGGGTGTGTGTACATATGCATGTTTGTACTTAAAGTTTGAGAGCATATATCCCATATTGCCTAGCATAATGGTGGCACTTAGTAGGTGCTCAACAGATTCTTATTGAAGGAATGATCTATATGTGGATACTACAGCATTCTATCCACAAGTTCACAGCCTCATAAAAGAGAGGGGCATTTATTTTTCCAGCTGAGGGATGAGCTGTGATTTCAAATCTCAGCTCTGCTACCACATAACTTGAGATTTGAGCAAGCCATCACCTTTGAACTTTTACTTCTTACTTGGTAAAATGAGCATGCTATTATCCACCATAAAGAGTTAGTAACATCGTCTATGGAAAAGCCTATAGGTGATGCTCAATACATCATCATCACGATTACTGGAAAATTCTTCTAAATGGTCCACATTCCAGAAGTTTCATTGCTTCCTGATACAACCTGTAAAGCATCACCAGATTCATCTTTCTAAAATCCTACTGCTCACTATTCCTCCAACAGACAAACAATCCTTTCCCTGACTCCCTCGGGGTACAGACCAACTTCAACTTTGCATTTCAGACACTGGTCTCAACCTATCTCTGAATGTGGAGACACACTCTGGGTAGGTCTTCTCACTTTGGCCCACAATGTTTTCTCCAGGGGGAAATGCCTCCCTACTGCTCCATCCTCTCTTTTTCTTGATCTTCAAGACCAGTGCCAGTATTGTGTCTTCCGATAGACCTTTAGTGTTCATGAGTCTGCACCATCAGTGCATAAACATTGATGAGGCCCTCTCATCCACCATCCTCAGACAGATGAAGTCAGTCTTTGATCCAGGCATCTTTCTGCACCAGCCACAGGACATTTGGGTCTTGACAGTGCACACAGGTAGTTGTGGGGGGCCTGGCGTCTCTCTTCTCCTGAGTCTCTATCAAGTCCCAGCACTGTTGTTGGTTGTTTGGTTGTAGATCTGGTTTTTCCTTCATGACAATTCTCCCTGTTGACCTCATTTCTGAGGCCACCTTCCCATGGTTGTCTCCCCCACTACACTGTCAGCTTCATGAGGGTGAAGAGCACATGTCTGTCCCCACTCTGCAAACACAGCCTTCCATAAAGGGCCCAAAACATAAGTCCTCAATAAACAAAACTTGGAGGGATGGATGAATGAATGAAAGACTCATGCTCCCCAGGCTTCGGAGGAAACCAGATTTGAGTAGATTTTGAAGTTTCAAACAATCTTCACAGTCCTGGAGCAAGAGCCTTGACTTGGAGGCAGGAGTGGGTGCCCTGGTAGTACTGCATAAGTCCCCTCTACTTCCTGGTCCCCAATTTTTTCCATCCGTACAATGGGAGGTTGGCAACAGTGGTTGTTTGGTTTGGTTGTGTAAAACAGCAAAAGGAGTGACAGGAAGTCAGGAAAACATAGCTGTGTGCTGGCACAACTAAGCTGTGTGACCTTAGGCAAGTCACACCCTCTCTCTGGTGTCCATTTTCTCAATTATGAAAGAAGAAGACAATGGTAAAATGAATTCTAGGGATTTTATTAAAAATTCCAGGAAAAATTTCTACACTAGGGGTAAAAGACATGAATGTGTGTGCCCTAATTTGCCACTAACATACTGTTGATGTTAATCTTGGGCAAATCCCTTTTCATCCATTTTCATATCATGTTTTTCATGAGCCATGGGCTCTTTTGCCTTTAGGGGCTCTTTCCTCCCTAAACAAATGAATTAAATATATATATATATATACACACACACACACACACACACATTTATATTTATATAATTATACTTTATAATTGCATTGTTACAAAGACAAATGTAATTGAGAAACTGGATTCATTATAATACATGTATTATTATTATATTAATTTTTCTTCTGATTTTAAAGGAAATCAAACCATTTTCCTATGGAGCTCAGGCATTGTGCCAAGTTTGCCTAATGGACGTGCAGTCGGCCTTGTTCCCATCTCTGGACCTTGGTTCCTCAGGTGCCAAACAGCAATGGGATGGGGACCGAGCACCTGTAGCCAATCTAGGAGCCAAGAGGAAAGAGGAAGATTCCCACATGGGCAAGTCAAACGATGTGAATTTCATACCTGAGCAGACCCATAACAGCAAGTTATGTAAAAACACACCCCAGACAGTGTGGGCTGAGTTTTGAAGACAAAAGCTCCTCTCTCGAGTGAGCCTGCCATCACATCTCATCTTGGCCCACACAGCCCAGGGTGAGCCTTTCAGGGAGAGAGATGGCAAAGGGAGATAAGAGAGGGATGAGGCCAGACAGGCAGCTCTCCTCTTTGCAGGACTGGTGCCACCTGGAATGGCTCTATAGGGCAGGGAGAGCAACGATAGCTGATGCCTACCAAGTGATTACTACGTGCCCGGCATTGTGCTAAATTCTTTGCACAAATTAAATCAGGAAACCTTCATAATAATCCAGGCAGGGAGATATTACTGTCTGCATTTTACAGATGAGAAAACTGAGAATCAGAGAGCCCAGATAACTCGCCCAATCTTGAGTAACTTGTTGGCAGGTGACAGAAGTGAGGTTCAACCCCAAGGAAATTGGACCTCAGTGCATGTTCTTCACTTCTAAATTATGCTGCCCAGCCAGGGGGAAACAAGAAGATGTTTTAAATTATATATAAAGCATAAAGAAGCAAGTTCTGGAACAGCAGTGCAAGCAAACAGAGCTCGGCAGAAGGAATGCTTGATTCTGACAAGAAGGCTCAGGGAAGTTTTCCGGGACGAGTCTCAGAAGAGCCGAGCCTCACGCGAGGTACAGGACTTGGGTGAGGAGACCTTGGGCTAAGACTTTCTAGTGGAATGTCAAGCATGAGCAGTGGCAAGAGCTATGAAGTCCCCTGAAGGTGACTCTGGAGATGAGGAAGACACCTGCTTTGGATGGGATTGAGGGTGCACAGCAACAGAGGGAAATGAAGTAGCAATGGCTATCCGAGGCTAGATTGCAAGGGGCTGTCAATGACATGCCAAGACATCTTAAGTTTCTTCCACGGACAAGAGGGAATCTTTGGTGGTTTTTGAGGAAGGAAGTCCTTGGGGGTAGGGATCATTACCTAGAGATTATATGGTGTTCTTCTTGACAGAGTCACAGAGCCACGAGAGCCAGGACTGATGTCTCAGGACTCCCTGCCCAGTGCTCACTTGGAGTCATTCAGCCGTAAGAATTATTAATGAAGGGGGTGGAATGTGACCAAATTTTGAAGAGAGAGGGCTGATAAACTGTTAATTTTCTATCATTTTGACATCTAGAAAATCATGAATTCTATCTCAATTCAAAGGAGCTCTTTAAGGCTCTCAAGGGATAAATAGTATTTAGATGTTCATTGGGACTTCAGAATTTAAATTGTGTTCCACTAGGGGGAGGATAATTAACTCAGCCTTGATCCTGGTCTCTAGTTGACCTTGATCAGATGTCATCCACCTTCTGTTTCTTGATTTTCCCATCTAGTCATCTGAAGGAGGATGGGGAGCTGATCTCTAAGTCCCTTTCCAGCCCTGATAGTCTATCACATAAAGTCCTTGAAGGGCAGGGATTGTATCTCCTTTGACTTCATACCCCAGTGCTCAGATGGGGACCTGACACATGGCAGACCTGATAAAATATGGTGGAATTCATGGAACAAACTGAGCTTTTAACCCAAGACTCCTGTGGAATCTTTAGGGGATTTTAAATCAAAAGTTTGGAAGTCCTGACCATTTTTTAAACAAACAAACAAAAAGCATAAAAACAAGTAGATCAGTAACCTAGACAGGTTAGTATTTCTTCTCTGGCTGTAAAAGATGCTGAAGCACTGAAAGACTATCAAATAGAAAAGACTGATGGGGAGGTAGCCAAGGACACCTCAAGGACAAGGGGGAAACCAAATATGAAACAAACATGGAAGTGGGAATACGTGTTCTAGGAACACGAGGTAATTCTGTTCAATCAAAAAAATCCATGCAAGTCAGTGGTTCTCAACCAGGGAAGATTTGCCCCAGCGACGTTTGGCAATGTCTACAGACATTTCTGATCCTCACAACTGGGGAGGGGAGGTTTGCTACTGCATCTGGTGGGTAGAGGCCACGGATGCTGCTAAACATCCTACAATGCACAGGACAAACCCGTAACAAGGAATTATCCGTTCCAAAATGCCAATAGTACTGAGGTTGAGAAACCCTGTTCTAAGGAAGTAGGAAAAGTTATGGCGGGAAACAATGTTTGCGGAAGGAAGTTAAACGTGAGGCTACAGAGTTCAGACCTGACCCAGAGAGGTCTGTGGTGGAGTTGTTAGAATGTAGACTCTGCAGACTGATTCTGCCACTTACTTGCTGTGGACCTTGAGAAACTCACTTAATATTCCCTATCTCTCATCTGGAAAATTGGGATAATAATAATACCTCCTTCAGAGGGTTGTTGTGAGGATTAAAGAGTTACTGTACACAAAATACTTAGAACAGTGCCTGGCACACATTATGCATTAAATATATTAGCTATTTTCATTTCTATGTGTAGGAGATAGGGCACTACAGTAGACTCAAGTTCAAGAGAGTGGAAAAAGTGGCCCCTCAGCCACCGATAATCCTAGAAAAATGGTCTAGAGCTGCATGATTATCATGTGACTATTATATCCACCCAATTAATAATCCTTCAATCAGCTTCTGCTTCAGATGACACTGCAGGCAGATGTGTCTGGGTCCATCTTGCTGTTTGCAAGCAAGTCCCCATCTAGGCTGATATCCACGAGGCCCAGGCTAGCATCTGACAGCCTCTCCAGTCTAGGCTCCTCATGGTTTTAATGAATAAGTGGAAGGAGATAGAGGAAACCAGACATGAGGACAGACAGAAAGATGGAAAGGCAGGAAGTCTTCTGTGAGAGCTGCGGCCAGCGATACACACTGTCCACAGAGATTCCAAGTACAGAATCAGGGGCATGTTTTAGAGGCTTGTTTGAGCTACTGATACTGTTCTCTTGGAGCCCTTGTTTGTAAACAGATACTTCTGCTGACACTGGGCTTTGTAAGGGCGGATGGAGGCTGGGGGAGTGGGAATGGGGGTTGGAGAAAAAGGCAGGTTGTTTCGGAGAGCCTTAGACCATGTGTTTGTTGTTGAGAATACAAAGACCTCACTGTATTAAATGAAAATGCTTGTTTTACAAGGCGAGTGGGAATATGATAGGTACATGTCGAAAATGCTTCGGAAACTGAAACAACCCCATGCCACGAGGGCTTACTGCTACATCATACATCCAGGGGCACACGGATTGTGAAGGCTCAGCATCACTACACAAGGACGTGGGGAGGCTGTGGGAAAAGAGAGTCCTAGGAGCTAAGTGAATGGCACTTCTCTTCTCTGTCCCCACCTATGAAGCCTGCCCTTCCCCCAAAACGCAGGGCTCCATTTCACATTCTCTATTGGTTTTATACCACCTGCTAAGCTAAGGGTAGAAACTGTTATCGATCTACAATATTAGCATTGGTAAAGGAGTCTATGTCCAGACTTGGAGCACTACAGAAGAATACTTATATTAATATAACTATTCAGGCAGAGCACTTTAAGTTTTTCAAAATAGTTTTCAACTTCTGAAGTGAGTGGTTTTCAAACTCTACTCTGTGAAAGCACAAAGTTCAGCAGAGATGTCTCAGGGGATTTTTTTTAAAGAACTCACAGTGGCATATAAACAAGAATTTGAGTCTCCTAACTCTTGCTCAAGTCCTAGGTCAAAGCCCAATAAATGGAAGATTACATGGACATAAGGATGGGTGGGAGGCTGGATGGATGGAAGAAAAGAAGGGTGGATGGATTGGGGAATGAATGAGAGGATGGATTGATGGAAAGGCAGATGGCTGAAAGGATGGAAAGGAGGAAGGGAGGATGGAAGGAAGGAAGGAAAGAAGGAAGTAAGGAAGGAAGGAAGAAGGAAGGAGGGAAGAAGGAAGGAAGGAAGGATCTGTTGATAGATGATGGATGGAAGGGTAGATTGATGGAAGGGTGGATGGATGGCTATGTTCATGGATTCATGGGTAAAGTCCATCGTGAATAATGATGGGAAGGACCAGTTCAGGCCACATTTGAAGTGAATTTGCCTATTTAAAATCCCAGAGAAACTCAGAGACCAGAGTTTGAATAAACAAAGTTGAAGATTATATTTCTAAGGAATAAACTGATTCTTCCTCAGAGGAAAAAAAAAAAGTTCTGAATTCTATTTACTGCAACAAGGGTCCACATGAAGGAAAGTGGAATTCCTCAGTCTGACATGACAACTCAACATCAACATTCGCATTTTCACAGCTCCTCTACAGTGTTTAGATTTTAAAGCTGGGAACAGGCTTCAGGGATTGACCTGGTGTGCCCCCTGTTTTTCGGCATTTAAGTCACCATTTGGGGGCCATAGATCCCTTTAAGAAACTAATGAAAACTTTGGACCCCAGCAAAATAGCCACAACCTTGAATTTTCTCAGAAAATGTTTTAGGGTTCCCAAATCTCTCCAAGTTCTCCTGAACCCAAGTACAAGAACTCCTCTCTCCTCTGTTCAAATATGAGCGCTATTCAGGTATTTTACTTGGTCCTGGTATTAGGAAGGAAGTATATGATGATGATATTAACCCAAATACTAAGTCATAAGTAAAATGCAATATCAGCAATCAATTCACACTGTGACAATGCTATAACTGGGATGCCACTCTTGGCCTCACGCAATCCATGCTTCACACAGTGTTCAGAGGGATCTTTGGAAAACATACTCTAGATCCTGTAACCCTGTTGTTTGAAGCTCTCTGATAACTTCCTAGCACACTAGGTAAAAATCCAGATTCCGCGGTTGGGGCTGCCCCAGCCCCAGACACACGTGCCTCCCGGTGCCTCACACACCTGCTCCTTCCCTGTGCAGGACTGGCCCTGCCTCATGGTCCATTCGCTAGCTTCTCCGTCTCTGTCTGTCTTTCTCTCCAACCCTCATCTCCTGTCTTTTCACATGGCTTGTCTTTCTTATCTGTCATTCAAGGCTCAGCCTGACTACTCCAGTCATTCTATATAGCACTCCCCACAGTAAACTGTAATTCCTTACAATCTAGTTTATTGTCTTCCTCTCCTCATGAGAATATAAAGTCCACAAGGGCAGGAACCCATCCTGTCCTGTGCACCACCGCATCTGACAGTGCCAGGGACATACCATGTATTTGTTGACATATGGAGACACACAGAGGTTTCCTTGGGAAGCCTCAGTGCTGTCACCACCTCACTGTGGTGCCCTGAACAAATCTCTTCCCTTCTTTGGACTTCAGACTTTCCTGGTTTAAAAGGATAGTTTGGGTCCTATCCACGTAGAGAATCCAATGATCTAAAATCCTTGGGACTAAGTTCAAGAGAGCCGAGTTCAAATCCCAGGATGATACAGCAGGAGAGACAGAGTGGTTGGGAAACCTGGGCCCCAGCTCTTTTCTGTCCCTAACCTGGGGTGGAACTTGGGATGATTTCTTTCCCTTCTCTGCATATCAGATTCTCCGTCTGTGAATTGAGGAGGAGACTGGACTGGATATACTATAAATTTACATCATTTATGCATCCAGACATCTGCCCACAAATATTTGTTGAACACTTCATTGTGCCAGTCCCTGGGAAGGTGTCCCTGAGTGTGGCAGATGTGATTCCCGCATCCTCCCCCTCTTACATTCTGTGGTCACCAAAGCACAGGTAAGAGTTGCAAGGGGAGGACGGGCACATTCTATTTGTGTGTATGTGTTGTTATTTTGTTGTTGTTGTCATCACAGAGGATGGGCATGTTCTACACAATTACACCTGGCTCTTTAGCAGCTCTCTCCAGGGATGAGGGTGGGGAGGTTGAAGGAGAACCAGGGGAAAGGACTTGAAGCTAGCAGAGGCGGTACACTGGCTTGTTGAAAGAAAGGGAGGCAGAGTGATGGGAAAAGGTGGTAAGAATATATATTAATATTCCAACAATATTATTGCCATTATAATGGTAAGAGATTGGTCAGCTCAGAGGGACCAGGGCTGTATCCGGCAACCAATGCCATTGGCAATGTGTTTGCCTTCACTATTTGGTCTCTCCAAGGCCCATGCTATTAACTCTCGGAGTACATTTTCTTCACAGCACTCATTTCCGATCACCTTGTCTTCTCCTTCCTTTGGAGCCATCTAACAAAGTTTATTGAGCACCTACGGACATGGGTAGTACCGTGTTGAATGGCAAGAATAAGGCAGAGATGGAGATTGCAATGGTCTCTGCTCCTAAGGAGCTCAGAGGCAAGTGGGAAGAGACAGACAAGTACCACCGCAACCACGTTAGAGTGTGACAAATGCAATGAGGGGTACGTAAGGAGTCGTAGGAACTTGATTCGGGTGATGACAGATTGATTCATCCAATCACTTCCTAGTGCCATACTCCTAAAAGCCACCCTGGGTCAGTGTCCACAGCTGAGCTGTGAATCAAGAAGTGTTGATTGTTCTCATGTATATATATGCTTAAAATGACATAGATGACTACAGCCACACACAAGGCAGGGCACACACTCTGCATACATACACATGCCGCCCACTTCATGAACAAGTTCCCAATCCTTCCAAGAAAAGGAGACCTTTAGAACCTTTGAAGTCTCAGCGCACTTTCCCGCCCCCGTGGTAAACATGGGTGTTCCACAACACAGTGCTTCTGCCTCTGCACTTCCCCGGGACTCTGTTAATTGCTTAGTTATAGCAGTTCCCATGATGTCATGTATCTGTTTACCAGTCTGCTTCCGCCTCTAGCACTGGGAGCTCCTCAAGGGATGGAACTGCACCTTGTTCTTCTTAATTCCCACATCTTAGTCCTAGCTCAATGTACATTTGTAAAGGTTGCTCAGCAACTATATGTTAAAAATATGGACAGATGGAGGGAGTGAAGGAAGGGAGGAAGATTTATCTCTCGTAACAAACTTTCATTTCCTATTGAACCTTACAGAATGCCTACTACAGAGGTCTGGCTCATAAGAAGTTCTTAAAGTTACTGAATAGCTGAATAATATTTCCTAATAAGCTCACTATCATGACCCCACGGTTATAACTATCACCCACACCATAAAAGAAACAGCACGATTCACTATTGCTAGGTCATGGAAACAACCCAAGTGCCCGTCAATTCATGAGTGGACTATTAAAATTTGGTGTGTATTTACAATGGAATATTACTCAATTTTAAGAAACAACAGTGAGCTAGCATCGCTTATATTATCCTGGATTGAGCTTGAGCCCATTATTTGAAGTGAGGTGACACAAGATTGGAAGAATGGGCCCCACATGTACTCACCATCAAATTGGTACTGACTGATTAACACTACGGTGCTCAAACGGAGGTGGTGTTCACCAGGGATTCAGGGGTTGCGGGGTAGACCCACAACCTGAGGGATGCGGTGAGCATTGTGGAGGGGAGGGGCATACCACTAACCCATGCTAGGGAGAGGCAACTTACAAAATGTGACCAAAAAACAAACAAACAAACAAACAAAAAACGCTGAGTAAAGAAATCAGAGACAAAATTCCCATAATACATAGTGCCACCCATATGAAATGTCTAGAAAAGGAACAGGGAGCAGACTAGTGGATCCCTGTAGTTGGGGATGGGAATTAGGGGTCTCAATAGAGGGAAAGAAATGTTCTAAAACTGATTTGTGTGAATAGCTGTACAACTTGGTAAATTTACTAATAATCATTTAACAGTATACTTAAAATGGATTAATTGTGTGGTATGTAAATTATACTTCAATAAAGTTGTTTTTAAAAAGAAAGGAAAACAAAGTGACCTAGTGGAAAGGGCACCGATTTGGAAGTCAAGAGACCTGAATTCTATTATAGTTTCAATTTTCCTGCTAATTTGCTGCTTAGCTTTACTCAACCTAACTTAACCAGTTAACTTCCCTGGACCTCAGTTTCTCCATCTGTAAACTGAGCAGACTTCATAGAGCAGATTCTAATGTCATTCCACCCTTAGGGTTTGGAAAAAGGAAAGTCAAGATACTGTACTTGTTTGTAACAGATCTAATCAGTCCATTGGAGGCTGTTCTATAAAGGAGTCATCTTGAGAGCTTAACACTGGGTCTACCAAGGCTTAACTGGCTGCAATGTCAGCCACATCACAAACCAGCCTTGTCACTTCAGAGTCACTCTTCTGGTTATGACTCCAGCGCTCACTCAGGATGACCACCCCCATATGTCCCAGACTTGGTTTGGAATACAGCAGGGCCCTCGTCAGAGGATGTCAATGTGTCACCATGGACCACATTTGGGGGAACATTCCCCCAGCTCTCATTCCCAAAGGAGGAATCCAAAAATGTTTTCAGCAAACAGAGTGTCTTTGAAACAAGTGTACACAGTCAGCCCGCCTTATATACAGCTTCTGCATCTGCAGAGTCACCCGACTGCAGATTGAAAATATGCGGGGAAAAAATAAAAATACCACAATAAAAAGCAACACAGTGTAACAACTATTTACATAGCATTCGTCCTGCATTGGATTTTATAAATAATCTAGAGATGATTTAAAATATACAGGAGGATTGTGTAAATTCTATGCAAATACTATGCCCTTTTATAGCAAGGACTTGAGCCTCCACAGATTATGGCATGGAGGGGTCCCGACCCAATCCTTCTGAAATACTGAGGGATGGCTGTGTATCCCCCAATAGACCACTTAAAGGTGGGAAATGCTCTGGTGGATGTAAATGGTCTTTCTGTTCAAAAGTCACCACAAATAAAATATACTATGCATATTAAAGAGATTTATAAGCCAATTTCTTTGAAATCTTATGATGTCCATTCAGATTTTTCCTCCATTTCTCCTGCCCTTCCTGTACCCCTCCCTCCCTCCTTTCCCTTTTCATTCTACTAACATTCTTTAAATGTTTGCATCAGCCACTGGGGGGCACTACCATTCATTCATCCTTCATTCATTCATATATTCACCCTCTCATGGGACATTTACTGAAAAACTACAGTGTTCCAAGCAACGTGGCAGGCCTCGTGTATGGAGAGAGAGAAGATTAAACTGGGCTGGACTAGAATTCCAATTTCACCACCCATTCGCTTTGGGTACTTCAGCAAGTCATGGAACTTTCTAACTCAATTTCAGAGGGTTCAAAGTGTAGCACTCTGCACAGTGCCAGCACATAGTAAGTGCTCATTATAAGCTAGCTGCTTTTATGACTGTCATTACTGCTGAGAATGTGTCTTCTCTCCCAAGGGTATATAAACAGCAGATAGAGGATTCCAGATCCTGAGGTCACCACAAGGTCTCACAAGATCAAGGGAAGCAGACGGAAAGGCCCTCTATCAGGAAGGAGGGAAATGGATGAAAACCCAAGCAACAGATATGACTGCCAGGACACTTGAGGCCCAGGAAGACGCTGATAAGGGGGAGGAGGGGGAGTTGTGAGCGCAGGGCAAAGCTTAGGATTATGTGCTGCAATGCACAGGCAAAACAAATGCTTTGCAGACAGGCTACCGGCTGAGAAGTGACGACCAAGGGCAAAGTGTGGCTTGGATTAGAAAGGCCACAGTGTGAGCTGAGGAGGTCCTTAAGTACACCACCCCCCTCCCTCTCCCCATTTTGAAAGGACAGATTTCTTTTCCCTTCTGACTTCTTTGCTCAAGAGGAAGTGGAATTAACCACTGTGTAATGTTTCTGACGGTGACGCACATGCTAGGTCATGTGCTTTGATTACGTAATGCGACACGCCTGAGGTTCCTGGGCTCTTTCTCCCAGAATCATTAGATATTCAGCTGGGTCTCTTACCCAGTCATCCATTCATTAAACAAAAATGCATACAGCCTCTGTACATGCCAGGCATTGTGCCAGGCGCTGGAGAAGTCGAGATGGATAAGATCCAAATATGCACACGACTAAATATGATAAAGAATTCCAGGTGCTTTGAGGTAAGTGTGCAGAAGATATGGGGGTCAGATAGATAAGGGAGGTGGGGAACACGTTATGCTTTGGGAAGAGTCAGGGAAGCCTCCCCCTAAGAGAGGAACTTTGAGCAGAATCCTGTAGAGGTGCAAGTGTTCTGCAACATGGTGCACGTGAATATAGGGGACAAGCCAAGCAAAGGAAATGATGCTTATTAAATAGAAAGCCTGATGTATTTGGGGGAACGTCAAATAATTCAGATTCTATTGGAGAACCTTTAGCTAAAAGTGACAGAGTCAGATTTGCATTTTGGAGAGATCTCACTGCCGGATGTTGAAGGATAGGTTGAGGCGGGTGCAGGCATTGAGGTTCAGAGACGTGGGCATTGTAAGACCAGGGAAATAGCCATGGCAAGAAAAGAAGAGGACCTAAGCTAAGGAGAGGAGAAGAGAGGTTGGTTATAAACATTTTAAGGAAGCAGGATATACAGAGATTGATAGTGGATGATGTGCCTAGAGTGGATGACATGAATCAAGATGAGAATGAAAGAATTTTGTAGGAAAAAGGATTTGTTGAGTTTGTAGCTGCCATTTCTAGTGGACAGCTGGATGTGTCAGTGTGTGGAGCCCGGTATAGCCTGGAGACAAATAATGGTCATCAGTAGAGAGATAGTAATTAATCTACAGCAAAGGGTGCAAAGTCAGGAGACAGGTGGAACTAGCCCTGGTATAAGACCTAGAAGACAGAGACCCTTGAAAGCTTGGTAACGGACTTAGACAAGCCACTTTTCTCACCAACCCTCAGTTGCCTCATCTATGAAATGAATGGCTTAGATAAGTCCTTCCGACTTTTATACACCTTGGTTCTTTGGACTTACCTGAATTTTACTTCACTAAACTGAGTACAACATTCATTCACTGCTCATGTTTTTTATCTGTGTGCTGTGCAGCTCTTAGAGCAAAGTTGCCTTGTCTGTGATAGACCTGCTATCCTAGCTTTTTCTACTCTCTTATCAGCCTTTGTAGCTGAAAAATCTTCAGTTGTATTGGGAGAAATAATCCCCTCTATATAAATACATTTGTTCTTATTCTGCCCAGCCACCTTTCATTTTACAGAGCAATAGGAATGAAGGTAAGATGGTTATGGGGTAGACACAGGAATGACTTGTAGACTGCTAGGGTGACAGGCACAGATTAGACCACCCATTCCCTAAAGGCAAAAGACTAGACCAGGGCTCTGCATGTAGTCACATGCTGACCTTACTCACATACTGGGATAGCCCAAGCTGTGACTGCCAGATTTTCTGTCTCTGTCTCCTCCAAATGGGCTGGAACCTGAGACCTTACCAGGTCCTCTCAAATCGAAAGAGTTACCTCTTCTACTTTTCCAGGTTCTACGGATCCTGGGTTTGTGGCAATGATACTGGAAAACAAATACATTTTCTTTCTCTTGTTTGGAGAAAAATCCAAAGTTAATGTGGTGGGTATGAGGAGTAGAAGGAGAGAGAGGAGGAAGGGGCATGAGAAGAAGCAGAAAGCCCTTCAGGGATGACAGTGCTGGGGAATCCCTGAAGGAAAATAGGATGAAAAATGGCTACAGACTCCAGAGTTTCAGGATTTGAATCCATTACATTATCTGATTAAAACTGTAAGCAAAACTAAATGGCCAGTGGTCTACTCTGAATTTCAGGAATTTGTCCAGGAGTAGTCTTTACATAGTAAGAAATTATAAAATTTGAGTTCTTTAACATTAGACCAGTAAGTGATCATGGGGAAAGTCACCCAGTGAGTTTTCTAGATATTTATGGCAGCTGTAATTAGGTATATTATGAGTGAAATGTCTTCCAGCTATCAGGAAGAACCAATATTCTCCAAATAATGTCTTTAGTCAGTCTTTGAAATTCTACCAGTGGTACTTTGCTCTGTGACCCAAAGGTTTTGGGTCATCATGAAAGTGTATATACCAATAGAAGAGTAGCATTCTAAGTTGAAATCAGTCAACAACACCTTAGCAAGAAGGAGTACCATGTCTGTTTTCCGCCCAGTATTGCTGGGGGAGAGAAAGCAGAAAAGGTGTGGGCACTTGGCCCCTGAGGGTGACAGGCACAGGCACCACCTAGTGGAGGAAAATATACCAAAAAAGAGAAAACTGAAACCATGGCCGACTTCATCATTTTGTCTGAGGACAGTCCTGATGAGGGTTATAGAATCCTAGGAGATCTCTGCTAGAAGGGTCTCTAGGGCCACACTGATAAACTCTACACTATCCCATTGTTCAGATGAGGAAAATTGGTCCCAAGAGGGAAAGTGACTTGTCCAAAATCACACAGCAAGCTAATGACTACACTGGCCTAGAGCTGACATCTTCTAGCTCACAGTGCATGGCTCTTCCTTCTAAAATATATCCGCCCTTCTCTAGACAGCCTCAGGAGCTGATTTTGGGTCTCTTCTCCAATGTCAACTCTCAGGACAGCCTTCCTTTACCACCCGATTCAAATCTTACTCCTCCTGTATCCCTACCCCAACACAGCATTCCCTAGACCCCCTTCTCAACTTTATTCTTCTTTATAAGTATTCATCTGGCATTATGTGAGATATACATACACACACACAAACACACATGCATAACACTTATTCATTTATAGTCTGTCTCCACCTCCTATCCCCAACCCCCTGCGCAGAATATAAATTCCTTGAGGGCAGAGCTATTTTTCTGTTTTTTCACTGCTCTGCACTCACAGCCTAAAACCGTCCCTGGGACATAGCAGGAACTCAAAATACATTTGTTGAATGCTTTGGCCGGGAATGGACAAATTTTACTTTGTCTCTTGTTTTTATCTGCATTGCTTAGGTTTTTTACAATGAGCATGCATTGTTTTGTGAAAGGAAACAATAAAGTGTTTACTCGGTTTGCCTTTCATTTTAGTTTATTCATTTATTTATTTGACTGTTAAGATGATAGTCATAAATCTTTCCAGAGTTGTAAGGAAGGGAAAGGCAACTCCCGGCTTTGCCAAAGGAGATAAAGTATGTCTAACTTCTAGAGCTACCAAGAGTATTAGAAATAATGTGTGGCAAGGTCCACACACACGTAATAGTAATACAGATATGAATTAACATTTGCTGGGTTACCCCATAGTCTAGATTCCATTACTAAGCATTTTCCACATGGAGGCCCAGTTAATCTTCAAAACAACCCTATGAAGTAAGAGCCAGTATTATCTGCACTTTACAGATGGGAAAAGTGAAACTTGGAGATATTAAGTAACTTGCCCAAGGTCATGCAACTAGCAGGTGCAACGGGACAGTCAGGAAATCAAACCAAGGCAGTCCGACTTCTGAGTCCTAGAGCCAACCACTGCAAAATGCTTCTTCAGTAAACACATGCTCCTGAAGGTCATCCCCCCATGGCTCTAGAAGGCTCTAGAATTGCTCCCTGGGCAATTGGGGATGGAGAGAAATAAGGAGTCAGAAAAATGAGAACTAGGAATATGAGTAAATGTGTATGCGTGTGTGTGTGTGTGTGTGTGTGTGTGTATTGTCACAATACTTCCTGAATGGTCACAATGATTAGCAGATTCCATGGAATTCTTATGCACAGGACCAAAGATGCTAAACATTTCACAATATGTGGGGCAGCCCCATATAACAAAGACTTTTCTCACTCAAAAGCTTCTTACTGCCCAGCAAGTCTCCACTTGCCCCTTCCACCTGCCCCTGCTAAGACTTCTCTCTTTACTTCAAATCATTTTCACCTGAGTTTGCAAGTATACAGAGAGGCGGGGAGAGAGGGCTCCTCTAGTCTGAAGCCTGGATTCGTCTTGACTTTCAATTAATCTTTGTGTGACCTTGGGAGAGTCCCTAATCCTCTCCAAGCTGTTGTCTCTGTATTTGCAAATTTATCAGCTCACAGAACATACACAGATCTGAGACTTCACCTCCTCCTGTGGTTCTCAAACACTCTTAATATTTTTGACTTTTTATTAGGGAAATCTTCAACCACACACAAAAGCACAGAGAAAAATGTATTGAAGTCCAAAGTTTTGATCACCTGGTTTCAACAATTGTTACCAATTTTCCAATCCTCTTTCACCTACCAACACTCCCTGGAACACCCAATTTTTTTTTCTGGAGTGTTTTAAACAAACAAAGTAGACATAACATAATTTTACCCATAAATACTTCGGTATGCATTTCTAAGAGATTAGGATCTTAACAAAAAACATAATAACAATACTATTATCACACCTACCAAAATTAACAATAATTCCCAATGTCAGTCCATATCCATTCAAACTCTTGGTAATGGAGGAACATATTCCTTCAAAGGGAGTGTTGTAGAATCACACTATTTAAGCAGAATAAGGTGAAGGGAAGGTGGGGAGAGGCAAAGCCCTGCCCTTCCGCCTCTCCCCAGAGGCCCCCTAAGATTGTGGGGCACAGTTTGAAAGTCCCTATTCTATCCCGGCCCTCCTTTTGCATCCTGAGAACACTGAGGCCCAGAGAGGAGCAGTAAATTGTCAAGGTCACATAGCAGTAAGTGGCAGGATGTGGCAGACTTGTGAAGTGCCAACATCAAAGGACTCCAGTGAGGTCACAGGCATGAAAAGGTTTGCTAACTCAATCACTATTTATCATCCACAGTGTGAATGATGATAATAAAGGCACCTTTCCAGGAATGACCTTGACACTGAGTGCATGGATCGCATGGACCTCAGTCTGGTTCCTCCTAATCATGCTGCCACGTGTGCTGGGTTCTGAGCTTGGCCAAGAGTTTCTCCTGCTACTGTCTCCCTGGTCCCCATGACACCCTATGAGATGGGGGTGCCGACTGGAAACATATCCAAAACCCTCTCCTCAGAGGCCCCAGTGGTTAGGTCAGAGACCACAGGTCATACAGTGCAGAGGAAGCCAAACCTGAACTCTGACCTCCTGATTCCCAGTTTCAGGTCTTTGAACAAGCCACAGGGCAAAAACTTGCAAGTCAGTTCTCAGCTGCTGGCGTCAGAATCACAGCTGAGCAATTCCAGTCACTGCACCAGGGCAGGACGCAGAGTGCTCAGTGTAGTAAGAAAGAAGACAGGGAAACAGTGAAGGAAAAGAAATTAGACCCTAGGGAAGGAGCAGCTAGAGAGGGGAGAAATAGGCACCTGCTAGATTCCTGAGCACTTTGCCATAGGTAGATGAGGTACCAGCTGCCCGTAGAGGTAGTCCTCCTACCTGTGGTACCTGGGGAGCTTCTTTCTTCCTCATCTGAGACACCTGCAGCCAGTTCTGGTTTCAGAGTGATCTCAAAGAGAAGGGGTTTTGAAATAACAGGAAAACACATCTTCCAAGTGGACGAGTCCAGAGCAAAGTGGTGAATGCCTCCAAGCTGGGCTTCCCTGTTTCATAGCCCTTATTCCTGCTCAGAGAGGCTCCCCTCCCAAGCACTCCCAGAGAGTCATTTGAAATCAGCGGCAAAGAACTCAATGCGTGACACCTGCTCCTCTTTGCAGGAGTGTTCACATTATAAAGAAGGCACCAGAAGGAGAGAACATGGCTTCTTAGCAGGTAGAAATGGCTCTGCAAAAATGGAATGTCAGGGACTATGGCACCCAGGGGTTTGGAGTGAGCAGGGGAATTCAGACTGGAAGAGGGGTCCTTCAGAGTTAGGACTGCTCAATTCCTCTAAAGGCTCAGCCACCAACCAGCTCAGTAAGCAGGGAATGTCACTTTCCCTTTGGGCCTCAGTTTCCCCACTTGCAGAACAGGAGGACATTAGACTGAATCAGTGATTCTTCCCACTGGTGGCCCTTCAGCCTTACCTGAGAAGGCTTTGAAAAATACAGGTTTGCAGGCCAACCCCAAACCCATGACATCAGAATCCCTGGGATGTGTGTAGCCTGGGCAGCGAGATGTTTTAAATGCTGGTGATTCCAAGTGCAGAGAAGAATGGGAACCACTGGACAAAATGACCTCCCAGGCCCCTTTGGGAGGTGGCAGTCTGTGACTATAGTTTAATTCTGGGTATAACCCAGGGCCTCAGTTTCCCTGTTGCACAGTGAGCTGCCTGACCCAGATGAAGGCCAAAGCCATGCCCAGGCTGACCATACACAACACACACTCCTGTGTCCCACACCTCTGAAGGTCAAGTTTCCCTTCCTCTCCGCAGGGGAGAATGGGAAATGTCCCCCTGGGTTCTGCAGCCTCTACACCCCTACTTGTCCACTGAATGGCAGCTCAGGGGAAAGAGAGAATCTGAAGAGCACCCGAGGAAGGAGAAGGAGGCATGTGACAGTAGATCTGTGACCTACGCTGTGGCTTCTGTTCCCAGGGGTGCATGCTCTCCTTAGATGCTAACTGGTTTTCCTATTTACAGGTCCCAGGAGTTCTAAACCTGACTTTGGGTCTTACTATGAATGGGTCATCCCAACAGATCAGGGAAGAGGAGATCAAAGTGAAAGGAAAGAATTTGAAGGAGTCTAATTGTTCCCCAAGATACACTGCCTACTCCAGACAGATTCCCCCGCAACTTAAGATGAGAAGCCTTAAAAATGCAAAAACAGACCCCAATTTCTGAAGGCCAACTTAGCAAACTGGGAGAGGAGGATGCAGCTACTCACTAAGTCCAGCTACCCTGACTGAATCCCTAATACGAGTTGGCACTGTGTTAGGTACTTTCTACCTGTATATTTCATTGAAACATCTTGATAGCATTATGCCCATTTTACAGATGAGGAAACCAAGGGATGGAAAGACGACGGGACTTGACTCAAATCACACAGCATGCAATTGGTAAGAGAAATTCCAAGCCTGGTCTGTCTGATAATTTGATGTGAAAGGAAAAACAGATCTGCCAGGTCAAACCCGTGGCTCCAGGTGAGATTAATATCGATTTCCCATTCTCTTTAATCTGCAGGTATAAGGTTGGCACATAGAGAAGCAGAAAGGAATGAAAATGTTCTGCGGAAGGATTAAGGAAGAGAATGTGAGTCATTTCTTCTCTCTCCAAAAAGACTGCTGACGCAGGGAACAGGCACTTGGGACTTGAGTTCACATCTGGGCTCTGCCCACCTGAGAACTGTGGGACTTTGGACCAAGTCATTTCAACTCGCTGAGACTCAGATTCCCCTTTTGCAAAGTAGGGGCAGTGATGCCCACCTCCCAGGGTATTTGTGAGGACAAGATGCACAGGTACAAGGCAAGTGTCAAGCATAGTGCCCAGGACCTCGGGGGCACCCAGGGAGAGTCAATTTCCTTCCTGCCTTTAAGTGTCCTCAATCCAGAAAATCAAGACTGAGATCGTTGGAAAATAGTGTCTAACAATAAGAGTGAAGTTTGTTGAGCACTTACTATACACCAAGTCCAATTCTAAGCACTTTCCATGTACAAGTTGAGTTGACATTCACACCACCCTATGAGAAGTATTTGTGCCATCATCACTTTGTACAGGAGGAGACGAAGCCCAGAGGGGTCAACTAGCATGCCCAAGGTCACACAGCTCATTAGCAGCAAAGGTGGATTCACACTTAGGTCACCTGGCTACTAAAACTGGGTTCTAACTCCTGCAATATTCTAGATCTCAGGTAGGGCTATGAATACTAGGGGAGAGCCGTGTTAATATATCGACTCCTTATAAACTTAGCCTTGGCTGCTACAGGGATTCTGAAGTGGGGAAAATGTGGGTATTCTTTTTTGAGAGTTGAATGGGCAATAGGAAGTGAGGGCTGCAGAAGGAAGGGGAAAAAAAACACTCTTGAGCGTAACCAAAAAACTCAACCCACTCTAACATTTAGAACAAAAGGAAAGGGGCTGGCAAGCTGAGGTGCTGGGATTCAGGTAAACCCCTTTCTCCCTCTGAGCAGGAATTCCCAATCACTACGTGAAGGGGTAGGAGGAGGGCAGGACTTGTGGGGTCCACATTTCACTTATCTAACAGGTCAGGAGAAACTTTAACAAGATTAACTGCTGCTCAGGGCCTCTGCTCCATGGAACAAATTGAGTCCATTGTTTTCTTTTTCTTTCTTTCCAACTGGAGGGGTGTGTGTGTAGGCGGGTGGTTGGGGATGAGGGGCAGGGGTCTGGATCCTGCCTCGTGTGGTACAAAAGCAAAGAGATGTGTCAGAAACGAGCCCCCGCCCCCGACTTGAGAGGGAGCCCAACTTGCCATGCATGAGAGCCCAAGGCTGTGCCTGGGTGGTGGGGCTGTGGGGGGTGAGAGGTGACGGTGTTTAGGAGACTGGTTCTCTCAGTGGTGTAGGGGGCAAAGCCTGGAAGTGGAGATGCCAGGGATTAAATCCTAGTTGCTGCCGCTGAGGAGCTGTGTGTCATCAGCACACAACCCTCCCCGTCGTCTCTGCGTCTTCTTCTCCCCATTTGGTTTGGGTAACCTCTGAGAACCCTGCTCACCGGAGCCTCAAGGGATCCTTCCCTCCTAGAGACCATCCGTCGTTGGTGGGCTTTGCGCAGAATCCTGCACAGGGGCACCTTTTAACTTTGGCTTTGTTTTGGTCTGCATATGCCTTTCCTGTTTTATTTATTAATATTTTTTTTTCTCCTTCCTTTTCCGAAAAATAAAAGGCGTGTTTTCTGAGCTTCAGAAGGAAACTGCTCCTTCGCTCCTTTCCCCCTGTCTCTCCGAGAGCTCCTGTCTGAACTGGTGTCAGTGAAGTTTGAACCCGGGCAGAAATAGCATCCCCGGGCGGATAGCCCGCCTACCCGGAGCGGCAAGGCCTGCCTCTGCCAGACGACAGACCCGGTTAACAGCACCGTAAAATTAGACCTTTACGAAACCCAATTGAATCCTGCAGCAGAGAGTGATGTAAGGCAGCCTGGCCTGACAGCGAGGCAGCAGCCCTCTGCCTGAAATAGCAGCGCGGTCCCTGCTGAGCGATGACTGCTCTCTCAAGATAGGTGACCAGGGATTCCTAGGAAAGTGGCGACGCCCAGCCAGAGAAAGCCAGCGGAGGTCACACAGCAAACTGGGCACCTGAGGTCGCAGCGGGACGAAGAGTTTTGGCACCCCGAGCCCTGCTGCCCACCTCGGATCCTTTCTCTCCCAGCCCAAACTTACATGAAGGAGGGAGCTGAAAAAGTACTTCTGCAAAGAACCTCTGTTTGTTTGCTTTTTAATTCAAGGAGAAGCAGGTTCTTTTCAGTCCAAGGTCTGTACCGTGTGGAGGATACGCAGAATGAGTCTTTTCTGGCTCGGAGCCAGGTGTTTACACACCGCCGAATCTGGCTCGGATTCAAGTAGGGGAGGGAAAAAAATCCACCAGAATCCTCAGGGGGAAAGCTCCTGGCTTTCTGGTGCTACGCGACAGCAGTGCCTTTTCTTTCTTTCTTTTTTTTTTTTTTCGTTTTGAGAGGAATGTTATTTCCACACATAAAATGGACCAGGCATTTTATACAAGCAATAATAACCTAACGTCCCCCATCCAATTAAAGTATTTTACTGCAACAATCTTTGTGTGAGAGAGTGAATGAGTGCTCAAGAGAATGCGTGTGAAGAGAGGCTCCTTGACTGAATTACAGACACTTATAAAGCAGTCTCCTGTGGAATCCCAGGTGTTTTATGCATATATGTATATTTAAATGCATTCACTACCTTTTCATTGATGATACCTGTATAACCCTGGGCTCTCCTCTCCGGAAGGGAAGCCTTCCAAATCACTGGTAAGACAGGTAAAGACCAGGAAAAACCAGACCCACACATTTTTTTTTTTTTCACCTCCTAGCAGCAGGCTCTGTGTTTTTCATGTTTGGAAAAAGAAGTAAACACGACACAGCCCCGAATTATCACCACCACCGTTGTGATTATGAATAACACCTTCTCTGCTCCACGTTAGACTCTCCTCTGACTGACTAGGGCTTGGGAGTTAAAAGTGAATGAGCTCGGTTTCCCTCTCCTGCCCGGAGGGGAAAAACAAAAAAAAAAAAAAGGAAAAATCGCATTCGATGACGTCAGTTGTGGGTTGGGGGGGGAGTCATTCTATTGCTTTCCTTTGGTAGCTGGAAAGTGAAGGATTTGGGGGACATGTTCTTGGTACAGCAGAAGAGTTTGGGTCTCCTGAGGGGGACTTCATGTAAATAGGACAGTAAGCAGCGCATCATTTGCGAAAGTCTAAGCCAAAGAAAGATAGAACGCAGCAGAACTTCCCGAAAAGCTCAGAGATTTCCCTCCTAAGAAAGTGTGTGTTCAAGGGGGTGGGATCGCAAGCCGCCTCCGCACGTTTCCTGGCTGCAGCGAAGGGGGAACCCCTACTCTCACTTTAAGACGTCCCAGGTCATGGCAAGATTGTTTGTGCAGGAAGGGAATCTCCCAGACAGAGGAGGCAAAACTTTCCTTCTCTGCTCCAGCGCTGCCCCCCCGCCCCGCTCCCCAGTTTTATTAAAGGCATTTCCACAGATTCATTTGGAGGGGGAAAAATGGATGCTGGAGCATTTCTAAGGTTTGCAACCCTCGCAAAGTGTCCGGTTTCACTATGGGCTTTGCGAAGGGGAGAGAGAGGGAGGGTGAGGAGGGAGAACTTAAATTCATTACGGGCTCATAAAAGTCCCAAATGAGAAAAGCGCCCCGTTTCGCGGCCGAGTCTGGGGAAAGCTGGCGGGGTGGGCGTTAGGAAGGTCTCGCCCCAGCCCCGAGTGACGGGCAATAGGCTGAGGACATAGGATGGCGGTGTGTGTGGCTGGGGGCCGGGGGCGGGGGTGAATCCCAGAGGCAAGCTTCAAGCAGAGAGCAACTTTGGGGCACTTCGAGGACTTCTAAGTCTTGCGATCACAACAACCCTGTCCTTGCCCGCCTTCAGTGTAACGGGGCCTAATGAAGGGGGGTACCCCCCTTAAAACGTCAAAGAAATCAATGGTCCCCTAGCCTCCTTTCGCATGCATCCCAATTGGGTCATCCTCTGCTTCATCCCAAACGGAGATGTCAGAGTACCTCTGACCATCCCGAGCAGGGTTGCGTGCACTAAGCTCCCCGGGGACCAGCCCTCGCTGACTGAGGGTCTCGGGGCCGCCAAGAGTGAGCCTCACACTCATCCCGGGGGCCAGGTAGCGAAGCCTTCTGAGTGCGCCCATTCTACCGATACGGCAAAGTGAGGCTCGCAGCTCTCCTGGGTGTCTCCGCGCCGCTGGCAGGGCGGCTCCCGTACAGACACACCCGCAAGCCCCCCACCCGCCGTCCACCCACCCGCGCACCCCTAGGGCCGCGGGGACGGTGCAGCGCCCGCCGGGGCGCCCTCGCCTACCTGTGATCACCGCCGGAGACCTCTGGCCCCCCTCCGCTCGCAGCCACACTTGCAGCGTGAACGCGTCCCGGGGCAGCTCGAGGTCGGCCCGGAGGCGCAGCTGCTCGCCTCGCCCGCTGAAATAGAGCGCCCGGCTCGGCGGGCTCGGCTCCTCGGCGGCGCCCCTCGCCTCCCGCTGCTGCCGCCGCCGGGGGACGCGCACGGCTTCCCAGGCACCGCCCGGCGGCGGCGGCGGCGGCGGCGGCGGCGAGGCGCGGCGGCCGCGGGCCGCCCGGGTGGCGCAGGTGGCCGGGCCAGCGGCGGGGCGCGGGGGGCGGCCGGCCCGCGGGTCTCTCCGGGCCCGGCGGGGGCGCTCGGCCAGCCCGCAGCCCAGCGCGGCGCTCAGCAGCCCCAGGCGCAGCACCCAACTCCAGAGCCGCATGTCCGACGGTCCCCCCCGCCCCCCCTTCGCCCCTGCACCGCCGCCCGGAGCTGCCAGCTTTGGGAGCCTCGGCGCCTCGACTTTCTTCGCTTCTTCACCCTTCTTGGGCGAGCCCCCCCTTCCACTTGCTTTTTTCTTTTCTTTCTCGCTTTCCTCCTCAAGGTGTGTGCTCCACTCCCCCCACCTTTGAAAAATACGGTCCAACTCCTCCTGGTTGGCAATTAATTTCTCTCCTCTCTCCTTTATCTGCCTTATTTTCCCCCTCCAACAGCTGGTTGCCTTCCTCCTTGTTTTATTTCATTTTATTTTATATGATTTCTCGCTCTTAAAAAAAAAAAAGCTCCTCTAAGACACTGATCCGCTGAATTCCCTCCCCCCAAAAGATGCTCTAATTTATTTATTTTTTGCGTCCTTTATAACACAAGCCACAGCCCCCTTCTCCCCCCCCCAGTCCCCCCTCCCCTCCCTCCTTCTTCACAAAATGAAAGGAAAGAGGGGGAAAAAATCCCTCAGAAGATGAGTAAACAAGCGTATGCTAATCTGCTCCCGAGCGCTCCACCTTCCCAATTGAATGAGTCCCTGTTAAAACTGCGGGGATCATGACTAATCAATCAGTTTGGAGAGGCCGAGCTACCCAGCCTTCCTCCACTTTGCCGTTTGCCTCCTTTCCTTCGCTGCCGCTTCTCCACCCCCTCCTTTTTTTTTTTTTTTTCAAGAAGACAATCTTAAAGTAACAATTTAATGAAATTCTGTACACACCCCCTTATGGTCCTCCCAGCTCTCCTCATTCCTGCTCAAAACGCACATTCCTGTTTTTGTTTTGTTTTGCTTTGCCTTTTTTCCCCTCCCTCACCACTCCCCCCCCCCTTATTTTTTTCTTCCTCCTGGCGGGAGAAAAATCTATCTCTTTTCTCAGGATCCCCTTTGCACTTTGCTGGTAAACCTCATCCTTTTCTATAGCACATAAAGAGTCTTGAAACTTGATTCTCAGATTTTTAAAAATGCTCTCTCTCTCTCTCTCTCTTTCTCTTTCTCTCTGTCTCTTTTCTCTCTCTCCCCTCTCTCCCTTGCTCCTTCCCTTTCCCTTTCTTTTTCTCTCACTCTCCTCTTTCTCTCCCTCACCCTCCTCTTCTCCTCCCTCCCTCTCTCTCTTCCTCTTTCCCTCCTCCTTTCCCTTCTCTTTTGCCCTCCCTGCCCTTTTTTCCTTTCTCCTTTTCCCTCTCAGAATTTCCTTAAAGTTATGCAATGAAGAGCCGTCCCCCCTCTTCCCCGAGTCCCCCGTGCTGCGCCTCAACTAACCCAAATGTTGTCTCTGAAAGTCCTCATGGAATCAGAAGAAAACAGAAGAAAGGCATTTCCCAGGGCATTTGCCTTTCAGAAGCTGTAGACCAGCACAACTGGGTCTCTAAATTCCCCCGAATACCCTTAAAAATATTCTATTAGTTGTTAGAAATGATTTTAATTGTATATGAACAAAAATTAAAGAAAAATATTCATTTGCCTAATTTTATTTTCAAGCTAAGCGGTTCAGGTCCTCTGACATTGTTCGTGTCACTGGTAAGGATCTGACCATTTGCTGCTTTGTAGATCTGTTTTTGAACTGGGACATATATGTAATATTTTTTAAATTCTTTTTTCCCCCTCTTTATGGAACTCAAAAGCTCCCCCTTATGGCAAAACAGTTCTTCTTCCTTTTTTTTTTTCTCGAAGTGTTTAATAAGTCAAAATGCGTTAGCGCTGGTAGATTACAAGTTATTAGTTACCAATCTGTTCAAATAACGTAGTGACAAAAATATGCTATGTGAAGTTTGTGTGTGGATAGCATGCTGGAAGCTGGAGATGAAATTAGCTCCACTAATTTGTGATTTTCTTCCCCGTGTGCTCCTGTCCTCAGGGCTGTTCCAGATCCTTCCTGAGAGCTGGGAACGTTGTTACCTGCTTCAGGGAGAGAGAAAACCAGTGGAGAATACGTGTTGGTGAAAGTCTGAAGATTTGTAGGATGCGCAGATGACTCAGACATCCCTTCTATAAGCCAGAGTGTGGTATATGCAAGGATTACAGCACCATTCTGAAAACAGGAGATCCCAGATTCAGATCTTCCTGGTTTAGAAAGAACTTGCCATGTAGTCTTAGGCCAAGAATGTTTGAACTCAGTTTCTCTAGTTATAAAAGGAAAATTGCACTACATCCTAAATATGCTTCCAGAAACGGGCTGGAAGAAAGAAGATCTTAGGTGCATCGTGTTATAGATAAGGAATTTGCCTAAGCAAATCTTTCACTTTCTGCAACTCCAAATCATCTATAAGAGTCATAAGGTTGCCATTCAGTAAAGACGGAGCTATACTGAATGACATAAATTATATCATTTAAAATCCCCCTCCCTCCCCAACAGAGGTGGGATCACGACTACTGATCTACTTCATTTGTGGCAATTAGGCATTTGGAAACTGTATATCTTGGGGGTGGCCAGTGGGGCTTTTGAATCACTGTATACAATAGATTTGAATATTCCTAGGCGTTTCGGATTTTATCAGTTCTCAGACCAGGAGTGGGAACATGGAGTTTTTAATTCCGGTTCTCATTTCCTCCGACACACATCAGCACTCCGCCTTGGCGTGAGTCACTTCCCTTCTCTACTTTCTGCTCCCTTACCTCTAAAATGGGAATATCTGCTTTTCAAATTTACTTTGAGGATAAAATATAATATGCTCTGGGGTATGATGTTTTGTAAACTATAAAAATGATACATGGTTCTATTGTTGTTGTCAAGGACAAAGTGCTCCTTAAGTTTCTAAAGACAAAAATTGAAGGGGCCAAGTTATTTCTCTTCTGCACTAGGCAGGAAAAGAAAAGGGCAAAGATGTTCATGTCTTAGGTAGTTCCTTGAGCTCCTTGACCTCTGTCCCTAAAGGTGTTGGGAGCATTTGGCAAAGTCTTTCACTCATCTGTTCCTTGAACACACGTTTCCTATTTTGTCCCACCTGTCTTGGAAGCCATCCTCCTTTATGCGTGCACGTATGTATGTATTTGCTTGTTTTTAATTGAGTCCGTGAAATTAGATGAGTTGTAACTCTTGGCTTGTGACCCACCCTAATCATTGATCTCTGCATGACCTTATTTATTTAATACATAATACAACATATCATATGCTGCAATCCCTTTTTTACTCCATCACTTGATCTTAGATGGATGTGTTCCCTCTCTTTTCATCATTTGTGGTGGAAGAACAATCATTTGAGAGTCAGGTGATGTGACTGCCCCGTGTGGGATCTTTAGATCTCATTTCATTCTTATGTTAAATGGGAAAACAGGAACTGAAGTTTCCTAAGGTGGCTTCCAAATCTGAACTAGAATAGAGCCCACCGTTATGGGAGTATGGCAAACAATTCCCATCCAGTCATCCTGTGTGCAGTCAGTTGCTTTCCTCCACCCGCACTCCCCAGGCACTCCCTTATGTTTCAGAGATTTTTATCCTAACAACTACTTTTAATCTGTTCCTTCACTCTTAGCATATACTTCTTCAACATTTATTTTGTCTGTTAATAACTAAAAGCAACGTGTTCCGCCAGGAAGGGTATAAGATCCTACTGGAAGTTAGGAGAGCAGCATAATAGGAGAGCCCTGATGAGTGGGAGCCATTTGAATGGGTGAGGGTGGTTCAAAGTACACGTCCCAGAGTCACCCTGACCTGGGTTCCTGTGACCCTCAGCAAGTTGCTCAACGTCTCTGAGTCTCAGTGACCTTACTATGGAGTTGTCATGAGGATTAGATAAGCTTGCTGCATGACATAGTAGCTGCTCAATAAATAAGCACCCCCCTTTTCCTTTCCAGGAATCTAAACTTTATGGCCTTCTGGAATTTTTTTGTCAGCTTTCCTCTGGAGGCAGAGTTTTATCTACTTCTTACTCTGAGCCAGATGGATTATTCTCATCTTAGAATTCCCAAGGCGAGCATTGTCTGTCTCACAGTCTGGAACTGGTGAGATAGAATCTTCCATTGTTCTTGGTCCTCTGTTTATGTCTTTCCTCAAAGATTAGAACTCTTCAAGGGCGAGCATCTTCAAGGGCCGCTTCTGTCACCTGCTCGGAGAACCTTACACTAGCTGCACCCTTCCTCCACCAGCCTGAAGGGCTCCCTCCTCTGGACTCTCGTAGAATTTCCTCTGCATTTCTATCAGCACGTTCCCAAAGCAAACTATCACACTTAATTCCGTATCCGCTGGTCTCCTCTTTCCATTTGGGTCAGAGACTGCTACATTCACATTTGTTCTTCCCACGATGCCTAGCCCAGCACTATGAATATGGCTGCTTGTCCACAACCACTTTTGAATTAAAATATATATATATTATATCGCTTCTTTAGTTTCTCCTGTGATGCCAATCACAGTGCTATGAGCATATTAGGTTCTTAATAAATATGTACTTTAATGTTTTTGTTCTCTCTGCCTCAGCTTTCCCAGATGATGCATCTATGAATACCCTGACAGATATAGTGCATCAGCTGTTCAAGTGAAGGTCACTAGAAAGAGTGTGGACTTTGGAGTAGAATAAATTGGATTCAGATTCTGAATTCTATCTTTGCTAAATTAACATCTTTTTTTTTTTTTATCTTTTCTTTGCCCAGGATAGAGTGCAGTGGCGTCATCATAGCTCACTGCAACCTCAAACTCAGCCTTCCGAGTAGCTGAGACTACAGGCTTGTGCCACCACACCTGGCTATGTTTTCTATTTTTTGTAGAGATGGAGTCTTGCTATGCTTCCCAGGCTGTTCATGAACTCCTGGCCTCAAGTGATCCTCCTGCTTTGGCCTCGCAGAGTGCTAGGGATTATAGGCGTGAGCCACTGTGCCCGGCCTCATTGCTAAATAACAATTCTAATAACAGCAAATATTTATTGAATATGCATTATGTTCCAAGCAATATTTATGAGCTTTTTGTTGGTACAATCCCATCTCATCCTTTTAACAAGCTTACAGAGGAGGTCTAACAATCATCCCATTTTAGAGGAGGAAAAAAACCGAATTGGAAAGATTAAATAGACAGTGGAGAACTCAGCCAATCCAGATCTAGGGCTCTGTGTCTTACCTCCAGGGTCTAGGAAAAATCACTTACTCTTTTGAATCTCGTTTTTCACTTTTATAGCTTTCATGGGGTTATCAGGAAGATTAAATGAGACATGGATATCATGTGGCACGGGACGAGTGCATATATCAGCGGGTGTTGGACAAACATCGGCTTCTTGACTTCCTCCCCAACAGTAGTTTAACTGTATTCGTTTAACATATATACTAGAATTAACAATTATGATAATCATTCCAAGAGTTGTAATGACTCCCCTGAATTGAGTGCCCACTAAAAACTAAAAGTTTTTAACTTTTCTCTTCGTAAGACTAGGTGTGAGTTTGAACTCAATTTACTTGATTTGCTCAGCAGTTTTCTACCTATCTTTCTAGCTTCTTAAATCATATTAAAAATAAATTTATTCCCAGCTAGAGTAGTTTTGTTCGTCTCCAAGATCCCTCCGAAACAAAAATTAATTTGGTCATTTAGTAATTGCTGTTCTGAGTCCAGAACCACAAAGAAAGGGAGCTAGTGATCATGTTGTTTGTCTGAGGTGCAGGTAGGGGGCTGGGGGTAGGGACCACTGTGGCTGGGGTGGAGATAGCAAGCTCAGAGTGTTTTCCTCTGCATGTTTTGAATCTTTTGTGTCCAGTAACAGGTGGCTCTAGGAATCAACTGGAGTCCTTTCTTAATCTTCCCACAAGTTTAAGACTAGGAAGCTAAAGCAGAAACTCCTAGGTTACAACCCTACGACCCTGGTTCTTTGACTCATGGCAAGGAGCCACGTTTTTTTCATCTCAGATGCCCAAAACATTTCTTAAGCTTACAATGTTAGTTGAAAATGAAGACCAATGATTGACAATGCATGCTTTTTTTAAAAAAAATTTTTTTGTAGGAAAGTATATCATTTTATAATATAAATTTTATTCTTTTACTTTTTTACTCTCTTTAGTAATAATAATAATTAGCTATAGTTTATTATGACAAACACTATCCCAATTGGTTACATATACTATTTAATTTAATCCTCATAACATAACCTGTGGTTTTTCTTATTATTCTCATTTTGCAGATTTTAAAAACATGAAGCTTAAAATAATGAGATTAAGAAAAAAACATTGGTTGGACTCTATGACACATTCGAACCCAGGTCTATCTCACTCCAAAGTCCACATTCTTGACTACCTGGCTGGCCTGCTTCTAATCCACCTTTAATCTTTCTATTGTTTTAAATCGGAATTAAGAAAATATCTCCGTAATCTCCTGGAAGAGGAAGCTTTGTGAGAAATCAGAAATGGGCAGTGGTGGGCGTTTTCTTCATTTGGTACATTTCGCTGTGTTTTGTTGAGTGGAAAATAAAACGTCTGATAATCCCTTCTGCTTAATTCCAGGGCAAATATATCTTGCGGTTTGAGAGGAGGCCTTGAGTCACATAATGGACAATGCTTTCATCTCTTTTTTTTCCCAGAAATTGCAGAATCTCTGTCTAATTGGCCACTTTTTATATGAACTAAGATTGAAGGTATGCAATTAACTGTTTTGCAGTGAAGACCTTTCCATAGGAAACTAATTCAGCAATGCTTTGCATTAAACTCAATCTATAGCAACTAAGAATAACGTGATTTGTGGAGCACCTTCTGTATGCCATGCATGGACCTAACCTCTATTCTCACAGCAACTCAAGTAGCTTGGTTTTGCTCTGTTTGAAAAGATGAGGAAACTCAGATTCACAAAGGGGGAGCAACTTACCCCAAATCACCTAGCTAGAAGATATATGTTTAAACTAGAACTCTAACCTGTGTGCTTCTGCTTCAGTCTGTGTGCTTCTGCTTCAGTCTAGTGCAAATGTCACTGTCTCCATAACATTGTTCTTGATTAAACATTCCAACAAACCATTCCTAGAGGATTACTTAGCTTTTCTTTTTCTCTCCCTTATTGTTGGAGTTATGTCTCTGTCTTCCTTTCTATGCTAGGCTTTAAGCACCCTGAAGATGAGAGACCTGAGTCTTTTGCCTTTTGTGACACTGTCTCCCCCATGGGGTTTACCCTCTGTATTTCATGCCAAATAGGAGCTCCGTGAACATTTGGTGAACTCCATGGGACTTCTATAACCCTTAGCTCTGTGTGACTTCCAGAATAATGCCATGCTTCTGCCATTTTACTCTGGGTTGGGTCCTTCAAATTCTTAAAACTCTGTTGAAAAAAAGCCCTGGCTCTTTCAGGAAGCCTTCCTTATACCCTTCACCAGTTGGAATTAATCTCCCCTTCCTCTGGAACTCTCTCATACCTAATCCCCAAGCCATTCAGCCAGCACTATCATGCACAGCCTTACATTGCTACTTATCTTGCCATGTGGACATAACCCTAGCTAGATGGCGTATGGGGCTGATGTTAGCATGGAACACACCAGCCCATTGCAGATTTCTTTTCCTTTTCTTTTTTTTTTTTTTTGTTTTAATAGAAAGTGCTTTACAACCCCCTAAATCCAGACTCTCACTTTACAAATGAAGATCCACAGAGGGAAAAGGATTCTCCCAAAGTCACACTTTCAAACCATTCCAAAGTGAGAATGTTTTGGTTTTCTGGTTCCCAAAGCAATATGTTTCCTGCTGAAATGCTGCCTCTATTATTGTAGGCAATGACAATGCATTTATTCAGTCAGTAATTTTTTATCAATTATCAATTATATGACCAATACTGTGCTAAGATCTGGCTAGCTGCCTAGCATGATTTTTCACGGTTAAATTATTATCATTACTATTACTGTTAACGAATAGTTGACATTTATTGTTTGCTTTTATGGGTGAGTGTTTATATGTTACATTATTTAATCTTTATAACACCCCTAAAAGGCAGGTGATCTCACCATTCCCATTTCACGGGGGAGAAAAATAGCTTTACAGCACGGTGAGAATTCGTAACAACCAAAACCCAGGAGTGACTGTCTCCAAAGCCTGTATTCTCAACCTTTAAGATAAACTATAGCAGTGAGAAATTTGAAAGTTCCTTCAAGATAACTGGAGATTTACTTCGCAGTGCCCCAAGCCAGTCCTTAAATTTCCTGACATAGAGAACCAGCAGGGACCAGCCCCCCACAGTGAGGTCAATGGGCAACGCTATTGAAATGGACATTGACAGAAAAAAACCTTAATCCTGGGAGGATGCAGACCCTGGACTGACTTGGATTGCATATAAAGGCACTGATTTTAAACAATAATAATAACCTTAGGTAATGGATCTAGTTTATGGTTGAGCGTCTTGTGTTTCTTAGAAGAAAGGGACATTGAAACTTATTGTGCAGTGTCATGTTGAGAAACGACCAGCTCGCACTTGGGTCTGCTCCTGGCAGTGTTCAGTGAGGGACAGGGGAGGGACCATACTGATTGAGGAGCTCTAGCAGGAGCCAGGAGTCCAGGCTCTGTTCTTACTTCTGCCACCAAATGCCCGTGCTGCCTTTGACAAGTTCTTTGTCTTCTCCTTTGAGAATCTGTCTGAACGTTGGAGGTAGAAAACTACCTCGCTCCTGGTCTGATACCAGCAGATAAGCCCTAGTGTAGCTGTTCTCTGGGGCCACTGTCCTTTCTGTTCTGTAGGGCCAGCGTCCTTTCAGAATGGTTGGTGTCTATGACCTGCAAGTTGTTAAGTGTCTCTGAACATTATCCCATGTTTATACACAATGTAACATCTTATTTTATAAAGTCGACAATCATCATTCTGGTTCCAATGGGAATCTGGGTTAAGTCCCCCGGATGATGTGCCCCCGAGAGTCCTTCCCATGCAATTCTTCCCTGCTTCCCATCAGCACTCTAGAGTCATTCCGTATAATTGTTTAACATGGTTTGGAATGGTGGGCTAGCTCTTCAAGTCAAGTGGGCTCTCAGGTTAGAAGTGGTTCTCTGGGCAACAGCCTCACTCAGCCAGCCAGGCTTTAATCCACCAAAGAGTCTCAACACTGTGGTCACACTGTCTGGCCCACCCCATGCATACGTTCTCAAAGGCAGTATTAACTAATTTTCGTGGTCTGCGTCATGATATTCGCCAGTCAGAGGGGAGAGAGCAAGGACTGTCAGCTCAGGAAGGTAAGCAGAAAAACCAGGGGGTGGTTGTTACTGGCCCAAGTTACGCAGCATCTTCATGCAAAGCCAGTTAACAGACTCTTATAAATAGAGAAGGAGAGTTGGGGAGACATGAAAGTGCCCACGCCGGGGACTCACTGGCTGGGTTTGAATCGTTGCTATATGACCATTTGCAGGAAACTTACCCCGTCCATGTCTCATTCAGTTCACTCACTGGTAAACTGAGGGCAGTAATAACGAGATCTATTGTTTAGGGTTTCTGTGAGGATGAAATGAGTCCATACACACTAAGTGTTTGGGGTTTGTCCAGTGCAGAGTAAATGCACCAGTAATGTGACTATTTTCCTTTCAATGGTCTTTATATTAAGCTTTCCCCACTCCTTAGCAGCATCTTCAGATAAAAATGAATATAGCATTCTTCTACTAATTTAAGAGATGTTTATCAATCACCCATCGGGTACCTGGCACTAGGCTAAGTGCCAAGGATTCAAGTATGACCCGTGTCTTCATGAACTCACCTGTCTGATAATAATACTATTGAACATGTATTGAGAGTCACCAAGTATTGGGTGCTACATTAGCCTAGTCAATGCTCACAACAAAGTCCTAAGTTAGTGTCCTCATTTTACAGAGGGGAAAATCGACCTACAGAGGAAAAGCGCCTTACCCACCTTGTTAAAATATGACAGAGCCACAGTTGAAACTCAGCCAGTTTGGGTCCTGAACCCAGCCCTTGACCACTCTGCCAAATATTTCACTCGAAAAGCAGAAATTAAATAACAACAATAACAGCAGCAAACCAAGCATAACAGAAAAAGGGATGGGGATGGTACACACTGGGTGACCTGTGGGGAAGAGACTCGGAGAGCCCAGGGCTGGCAAACAAGAATGAGCAGAGGGAATTTTCACTTTGTCTATATGGTTTGTCTTTTATTTTTCACAGTGGAAGTATATTCACGCATGAATTTTAGTTATTAAAAAAGAGGAAAATACTGAGTGAACAACACAGACCCTTCATATACTCAAGACTACTTTAGAATTTGCAAATAAGAGTTTCTTTCTCTTTTATTATCTCATTTGAAAATCAGGCCCTCCCTGCAAGGGTGTGAAACAGCAGAAATCTTTACTAGCACTACTTCAGAGATGAGGATCTTGAAGCTGGGGCTGGGGGTTCCAGTGACTGACCTAGGGTGAGATAGAAAAGAAGTGGTGAGCTTGGGGTCTCTCCTGCGCACTTTAGTTCCCAAGTCTAGTCCGTCTGGGCAGGCTGATGCAGGCTCCCATCTCTGCTAGACAATAAGCTGATGAAGATGATGACGACGACACTGATGACAACGGTGATGTCATAACTGAAATTTCTACGGTGCTTGCTAAGGCAACGCACGCTGCTACACTTTAAAGCACCAAACCAATTCTTAGCCGTACTTTCTGGATGAGGAGTCTGAGCCTTGCCGGCAGAAGCTAACTGACTCACTGGAGGTTATATGAAAATTTCCGTCAAAGCCATCGGGTTGTTCTCACTAATGCCCCTCTTGTCAGTTATCAGAAAGGGGAAAACAGACCCACACCACCTCAACCTCAAGGCCAACGCCTGAGGAACACTTCCTTGAACACCTGAGCAGCTGCCCCGCCGTCGTGCTCTTGCCAAGCACTCCAGCCATCTGCATCTCCGTTTCACCACCTGAGAAATGAAAATAACAACACCTCCTTCACTTCCCAGAGTATAGTTTCTAAAATGATACGATCCAATATACTCAAAGTACCTGCCCAAAGGACTATCCCTGCAGAAGCAGCGCCCCAGCTCTGCAGTCTTATGTAAACGTCCTCTCCGGCCAACTCGGATGTGAGGACCTGGAGAAGAAGTTTTTGTGTCTTAGAAACAGGCTTGGGAGTAAAACAAGTGTGGGTTTGAAGTCGGCTCTGTCACTTGCAAGATGCATGCCCCTGGGCAAATTACCTCAGCTCTCTTGGTCATCACCATTTCCTCATCTGTAAATAGGCTTAAAATTACTTTTCAACGTTATTGTGAGACACAAATGGGACAGTGCACTAAAGCCCCTGGCACAGCGCCTGGCACAGAGTACGTGCCGAGGGCCGGGGCTGTCTGCATTAGGTGTCTGTATCTACACGGCACGCAGCCCACTGCCAGCGCTCAAAACCCACTGAATGATAGACAGACGGTTACACAACTTTTGCCGGAGCAATTCCAACCACAGATAGTTGTTCCAAGGGATTCCATTCTATCCAAATGGACTCATTCATCCTCAGTCTATATTTTATGAGGGAAAAAGAAATGACATTCCTTATTTTCATGACACTTTTCTTTCTTTTCCTTTTCTTTCTATTATTTTGTTTTATTTTCTTTCTTTTCCCTTTCCTCTTCTCTTCATTCTCCCCTTTTCTCCTTCCCTTCCTCCTTCTCTCTCTTTCTCCCTCTCTTTCTTTCTTTCCTTATTTTTAAATTTCAGATTCTTTAGAAACTAAAGAAGGTAACCTGGGCATAAGGGTGTCATTTCTGGATTCCTGGCTGCCATTTTCTCTCTGCCACATCATGTGTGTCTGCCATACCACGCAAACAGAAATGAGACTGAGACACGCCCTCAGCCGGTGTGCTTGATTTGTCCACCGACGTGACTCCCAAATGCCCTGCCCAGGCACCGACACGAGGTCTGCCATCATTCTCTTCTATAAACACAGGTTTGCCTTTTTTTCCCTGTCACCAAGAAGGCTAAATATTAGCTTGATAATGGCAATAGAATCTTAGCAATCTGAATGCTAACATTCAGATGAGATTGGGCACATTCAGGGCAGTATGGCCATAGACTGAATGCTAATATTCAGATCTGAAGAACAAAAGGTTGCTTACTTGGAACCGCAGGCAAGAAGGTCAGTGATGGGAGAGCTACTGGACTCAAAGATTTCCCTCCCTCCCCTTCCTTCCTTTCTTCCTTCCTTCCTTCCTTCCTTCCCAACATACTGTTATAGAAACAAAACATAAGCTCAGAAACAGGAGACCTGAGTTCCAAAGCAGATCTGGTAAATGGATGACTTGGAACATGGATCTAACTATTTCTCTTCCTACCTACCTCATGGGACTCATTCAAATGACAAGAATTAACCCCAAGTTTACCAAGCACTCAGTTTATGCCAGAAATCATGCTATAAACTTCATAACCATTACGTCTTGAAGTCACACAACTATTAATAGTATCTATCAGATGAGAACTCAATCCTGAGTAACTTGCTTTCTTTACTCACTGAGAAATACTATGTAATATATAATAATTTCTATATAGCTATATAGAAACATTAAAATATATATTTTATATATAAAGCTATGTCAAAATTATTATATTATTATTCTCAATACTAACAATCTGAATACTGACCCAGGTTATGATGGCAACTGGTCCTCTTTAGTACAATTAGTGTATTTGATGTGATACCTGGTCACAGTAGTTGTGTAATGAATGTTTTCTGCCGCCTGCCTGACATGACTGTCATTATTTTGGGGAACATTACCACTTCTTTAATGAACATCAGACCTTGTTAAGGTTGGTTATGGGGCCTTCCTTATAAGTATCACAGAAGTCAGAGCTATGTGTCCCTCATCTCAATCACTATGGGAATTTTGATGTTCTAATGAACTTTTTCTGATGCTTTCCTTACAATATTCTATTATAATGTCACTTGTTGAGAGAGATGCAGTGGAGCTGATAAAACCTGTGGAAATATGGATGCCAAGAAAGGCAGAACTAGAAAAAACTCATTTTATCCAATAGCTCCCATCCCCATCTTAGAGATGGGAACTGGAGAAACAGAGGGGACATGGACTAACCCTGAGCTTTGCTGTGACAGTACCCCAGGTCTCCTGAGTCCTATACGAGTCCCGATCTGCTCTATCACAATATCAGTGGATAGCACTTGTAGAGCTAAATCTTTTTGGAAAGTATGTGAATGAAATACTTTTAAGGACTAGAAATTTTCTTAGGACGTTGAAGAAGCCCAACAATAATAATGGCATGATTAAGGATTCTGTGACGCTTGCCAATGGTGTTCTGCTCTTTGGGTGGGTCCCATCCAAGGAATTGTGCATCTCCACAATGCAGAAGAAAGGCTGCAGCAAAGATTAACGTGGTGTTTTAAAAGTACTCATGACTATTGGTATTCCATGACCTTGAAGACTGACTCTCGTGCCCTTCACATTTCCCCAATGAATTGCCACATTCCCCAGAAAGTTATGTACAAACACTCCAACTCCTACACCTCCCAGGTACATTCTTGAGGTCATTATATACTTTTGTTGTTGTTGTTTTTCTGGATTAATAAGCTCCAAACGACACCTTTATTACCTGGGGGCAAGAAATGTGACAGCTCCAGATGGTGACCCATCAAAGGCTGAATATGCTCCTTGAATCCTCCTCTTCATGGTCACAGGGTCCCTGGTAGAACAGACAGCCACTGGCGAGCAGCTTCCATGGTGGAGAATGGAAGTGCCATCCACCGCCCTGTACCCAGTGTCTGAGCCTTGATGGGGAGATGTGAGATTGTGCTAAGGTTCAACAGCTCATCCTTAGTCTGGGCCTTTGTCCCACAGAAACATAAATGGGACTATCTCTTGCTTGAATAAGTGTTTTGTTCATGATATGATGTCAGGTAGTTATGTTTTCCATGTCCCCAGATGGCACAGGAAAATGAAAAATCTCACCTCACTTGATTATTCTTCAGATCTCCATGATGACACTAATTATATAGTCTAATTAGCAGGCTCCTGTCCGGAGATTGTGAGCTACTTGAAGAAATGGAATAAATCTTGAAATTTGCTTGATTTTATCTTTGGCTCAATGCTCAGTGCTTGGAACTTCTTATAGTATGAACGAGCCTAAGAATGCATGTATAAATTGGCTGCTTTTTTTTTTTTTAAACACCGAGTGGTAGTTTGAGCAGTTTCAATTTCTTATGTTAACAAATACTGTATGTCAGGCAACCAGGATGTGATCTTCACCCTCAAATACTTCACAGTCTGGAGGGGAAGGCAGTCTTGTAAAGAAATGGGTGCAGTGAAGCATTGACACTGCTCTGATAGAGGTGCACCGCAGTATTGTGGGGCCTCAGGCATAGACAGTTAATTCTAACTTAGATGACAAGTGGAGAGGGCAAAGGTTAGGGAGGATTTCAAAGAGAAAGAAAGCACAAGTTCATTTCACTGGGAGAGGGATGACATTTTCAGGCAGAGGAAGCAGCATGTGCAAAGGCCCTGTGGAAGGATCCGGACAGACAGTTTGAGAAGGGCTGTTGCTTTGGCTGACCAGAGCATAATGTACACATTGATCAAATAGCTTGGGCTTGATCCTGAGGCTAGTGGGAGGTAATGAATGGCTTTCTGTAAAGGGCTGATATTATGCAATTTTCACTTTTAAAGGATCACTCTGGCTATTGTTTAAAGAAGGGACTGTGCTAGATGCTGGAAGTAAGGAGACAGGATGAAAGGCTAGAAAACAGATGGTGAAGCCTGAACAAAGAAAATACTAGCGAATGAATAAAAATGTGTTTAGGAAGTAGAGTCAACAGGACTTGGTGATCGCAGAGGGATGGAACAGAAGCAAGGGTTGCAAAATGTTGAGAAAAGAAATTATGGAACTAGATCAAGGGTCACTGGAGAATGGGAAGGGGACTCATGCCTCATGCTTGCAAGTAGTCTAAATTGAGATTTTCTTCATCAGGAAACCCAGACCAGGATGGGGTTGGGGTGACCATCCCGATTCCACCGGTGGGGGTGAATTTTTCTTTAGTGTGAGAGGACTGTTTGCTTCCTAACTTTGACACATTCTGTATGTCCCAGAACAAGAGTCAAATTCACCAGTCTTGTTTAAAACAAGGCACTGCAAATAAGAGATTCTCAGTACATATAAGCCTCTCCCCAGTGCAGGAATTTCTCTTTAAACATCCCTTATTCAGGAAGCTATCTAGCCTCCT